>OY019130.1:41426498-41571498 GCA_955652365.1 Eristalinus aeneus
TTATTATTATTATTATTATTATTATTATTATTATTATTATTATTATTATTATTATTATTATTATTATTATTATTACTATTATTATTATTATTATTATTATTATTATTATTATTATTATTATTATTACTATTATTATTATTATTATTATTATTATTATTATTATTATTATTATTATTATTATTATTATTATTATTATTATTATTATTATTATTATTATTATTATTATTATTATTATTATTATTATTATTATTATTATTATTATTATTATTATTATTATTATTATTATTATTATTATTATTATTATTATTATTATTATTATTATTATTATTATTATTATTATTATTATTATTATTATTATTATTATTATTATTATTATTATTATTATTATTATTATTATTATTATTATTATTATTATTATTATTATTATTATTATTATTATTATTATTATTATTATTATTATTATTATTATTATTATTATTATTATTATTATTATTATTATTATTATTATTATTATTATTATTATTATTATTATTATTATTATTATTATTATTATTATTATTATTATTATTATTATTATTATTATTATTATTATTATTATTATTATTATTATTATTATTATTATTATTATTATTATTATTATTATTATTATTATTATTATTATTATTATTATTATTATTATTATTATTATTATTATTATTATTATTATTATTATTATTATTATTATTATTATTATTATTATATTATTATTATTATTATTATTATTATTATTATTATTATTATTATTATTATTATTATTATTATTATTATTATTATTATTATTATTATTATTATTATTATTATTATTATTATTATTATTATTATTATTATTATTATTATTATTATTATTATTATTATTATTATTATTATTATTATTATTATTATTATTATTATTATTATTATTATTATTATTATTATTATTATTATTATTATTATTATTATTATTATTATTATTATTATTATTATTATTATTATTATTATTATTATTATTATTATTATTATTATTATTATTATTATTATTATTATTATTATTATTATTATTATTATTATTATTATTATTATTATTATTATTATTATTATTATTATTATTATTATTATTATTATTATTATTATTATTATTATTATTATTATTATTATTATTATTATTATTATTATTATTATTATTATTATTATTATTATTATTATTATTATTATTATTATTATTATTATTATTATTATTATTATTATTATTATTATTATTATTATTATTATTATTATTATTATTATTATTATTATTATTATTATTATTATTATTATTATTATTATTATTATTATTATTATTATTATTATTATTATTATTATTATTATTATTATTATTATTATTATTATTATTATTATTATTATTATTATTATTATTATTATTATTATTATTATTATTATTATTATTATTATTATTATTATTATTATTATTATTATTATTATTATTATATTATTATTATTATTATTATTATTATTATTATTATTATTATTATTATTATTATTATTATTATTATTATTATTATTATTATTATTATTATTATTATTATTATTATTATTATTATTATTATTATTATTATTATTATTATTATTATTATTATTATTATTATTATTATTATTATTATTATTATTATTATTATTATTATTATTATTATTATTATTATTATTATTATTATTATTATTATTATTATTATTATTATTATTATTATTATTATTATTATTATTATTATTATTATTATTATTATTATTATTATTATTATTATTATTATTATTATTATTATTATTATTATTATTATTATTATTATTATTATTATTATTATTATTATTATTATTATTATTATTATTATTATTATTATTATTATTATTATTATTATTATTATTATTATTATTATTATTATTATTATTATTATTATTATTATTATTATTATTATTATTATTATTATTATTATTATTATTATTATTATTATTATTATTATTATTATTATTATTATTATTATTATTATTATTATTATTATTATTATTATTATTATTATTATTATTATTATTATTATTATTATTATTATTATTATTATTATTATTATTATTATTATTATTATTATTATTATTATTATTATTATTATTATTATTATTATTATTATTATTATTATTATTATTATTATTATTATTATTATTATTATTATTATTATTATTATTATTATTATTATTATTATTATTATTATTATTATTATTATTATTATTATTATTATTATTATTATTATTATTATTATTATTATTATTATTATTATTATTATTATTATTATTATTATTATTATTATTATTATTATTATTATTATTATTATTATTATTATTATTATTATTATTATTATTATTATTATTATTATTATTATTATTATTATTATTATTATTATTATTATTATTATTATTATTATTATTATTATTATTATTATTATTATTATTATTATTATTATTATTATTATTATTATTATTATTATTATTATTATTATTATTATTATTATTATTATTATTATTATTATTATTATTATTATTATTATTATTATTATTATTATTATTATTATTATTATTATTATTATTATTATTATTATTATTATTATTATTATTATTATTATTATTATTATTATTATTATTATTATTATTATTATTATTATTATTATTATTATTATTATTATTATTATTATTATTATTATTATTATTATTATTATTATTATTATTATTATTATTATTATTATTATTATTATTATTATTATTATTATTATTATTATTATTATTATTATTATTATTATTATTATTATTATTATTATTATTATTATTATTATTATTATTATTATTATTATTATTATTATTATTATTATTATTATTATTATTATTATTATTATTATTATTATTATTATTATTATATTATTATTATTATTATTATTATTATTATTATTATTATTATTATTATTATTATTATTATTATTATTATTATTATTATTATTATTATTATTATTATTATTATTATTATTATTATTATTATTATTATTATTATTATTATTATTATTATTATTATTATTATTATTATTATTATTATTATTATTATTATTATTATTATTATTATTATTATTATTATTATTATTATTATTATTATTATTATTATTATTATTATTATTATTATTATTATTATTATTATTATTATTATTATTATTATTATTATTATTATTATTATTATTATTATTATTATTATTATTATTATTATTATTATTATTATTATTATTATTATTATTATTATTATTATTATTATTATTATTATTATTATTATTATTATTATTATTATTATTATTATTATTATTATTATTATTATTATTATTATTATTATTATTATTATTATTATTATTATTATTATTATTATTATTATTATTATTATTATTATTATTATTATTATTATTATTATTATTATTATTATTATTATTATTATTATTATTATTATTATTATTATTATTATTATTATTATTATTATTATTATTATTATTATTATTATTATTATTATTATTATTATTATTATTATTATTATTATTATTATTATTATTATTATTATTATTATTATTATTATTATTATTATTATTATTATTATTATTATTATTATTATTATTATTATTATTATTATTATTATTATTATTATTATTATTATTATTATTATTATTATTATTATTATTATTATTATTATTATTATTATTATTATTATTATTATTATTATTATTATTATTATTATTATTATTATTATTATTATTATTATTATTATTATTATTATTATTATTATTATTATTATTATTATTATTATTATTATTATTATTATTATTATTATTATTATTATTATTATTATTATTATTATTATTATTATTATTATTATTATTATTATTATTATTATTATTATTATTATTATTATTATTATTATTATTATTATTATTATTATTATTATTATTATTATTATTATTATTATTATTATTATTATTATTATTATTATTATTATTATTATTATTATTATTATTATTATTATTATTATTATTATTATTATTATTATTATTATTATTATTATTATTATTATTATTATTATTATTATTATTATTATTATTATTATTATTATTATTATTATTATTATTATTATTATTATTATTATTATTATTATTATTATTATTATTATTATTATTATTATTATTATTATTATTATTATTATTATTATTATTATTATTATTATTATTATTATTATTATTATTATTATTATTATTATTATTATTATTATTATTATTATTATTATTATTATTATTATTATTATTATTATTATTATTATTATTATTATTATTATTATTATTATTATTATTATTATTATTATTATTATTATTATTATTATTATTATTATTATTATTATTATTATTATTATTATTATTATTATTATTATTATTATTATTATTATTATTATTATTATTATTATTATTATTATTATTATTATTATTATTATTATTATTATTATTATTATTATTATTATTATTATTATTATTATTATTATTATTATTATTATTATTATTATTATTATTATTATTATTATTATTATTATTATTATTATTATTATTATTATTATTATTATTATTATTATTATTATTATTATTATTATTATTATTATTATTATTATTATTATTATTATTATTATTATTATTATTATTATTATTATTATTATTATTATTATTATTATTATTATTATTATTATTATTATTATTATTATTATTATTATTATTATTATTATTATTATTATTATTATTATTATTATTATTATTATTATTATTATTATTATTATTATTATTATTATTATTATTATTATTATTATTATTATTATTATTATTATTATTATTATTATTATTATTATTATTATTATTATTATTATTATTATTATTATTATTATTATTATTATTATTATTATTATTATTATTATTATTATTATTATTATTATTATTATTATTATTATTATTATTATTATTATTATTATTATTATTATTATTATTATTATTATTATTATTATTATTATTATTATTATTATTATTATTATTATTATTATTATTATTATTATTATTATTATTATTATTATTATTATTATTATTATTATTATTATTATTATTATTATTATTATTATTATTATTATTATTATTATTATTATTATTATTATTATTATTATTATTATTATTATTATTATTATTATTATTATTATTATTATTATTATTATTATTATTATTATTATTATTATTATTATTATTATTATTATTATTATTATTATTATTATTATTATTATTATTATTATTATTATTATTATTATTATTATTATTATTATTATTATTATTATTATTATTATTATTATTATTATTATTATTATTATTATTATTATTATTATTATTATTATTATTATTATTATTATTATTATTATTATTATTATTATTATTATTATTATTATTATTATTATTATTATTATTATTATTATTATTATTATTATTATTATTATTATTATTATTATTATTATTATTATTATTATTATTATTATTATTATTATTATTATTATTATTATTATTATTATTATTATTATTATTATTATTATTATTATTATTATTATTATTATTATTATTATTATTATTATTATTATTATTATTATTATTATTATTATTATTATTATTATTATTATTATTATTATTATTATTATTATTATTATTATTATTATTATTATTATTATTATTATTATTATTATTATTATTATTATTATTATTATTATTATTATTATTATTATTATTATTATTATTATTATTATTATTATTATTATTATTATTATTATTATTATTATTATTATTATTATTATTATTATTATTATTATTATTATTATTATTATTATTATTATTATTATTATTATTATTATTATTATTATTATTATTATTATTATTATTATTATTATTATTATTATTATTATTATTATTATTATTATTATTATTATTATTATTATTATTATTATTATTATTATTATTATTATTATTATTATTATTATTATTATTATTATTATTATTATTATTATTATTATTATTATTATTATTATTATTATTATTATTATTATTATTATTATTATTATTATTATTATTATTATTATTATTATTATTATTATTATTATTATTATTATTATTATTATTATTATTATTATTATTATTATTATTATTATTATTATTATTATTATTATTATTATTATTATTATTATTATTATTATTATTATTATTATTATTATTATTATTATTATTATTATTATTATTATTATTATTATTATTATTATTATTATTATTATTATTATTATTATTATTATTATTATTATTATTATTATTATTATTATTATTATTATTATTATTATTATTATTATTATTATTATTATTATTATTATTATTATTATTATTATTATTATTATTATTATTATTATTATTATTATTATTATTATTATTATTATTATTATTATTATTATTATTATTATTATTATTATTATTATTATTATTATTATTATTATTATTATTATTATTATTATTATTATTATTATTATTATTATTATTATTATTATTATTATTATTATTATTATTATTATTATTATTATTATTATTATTATTATTATTATTATTATTATTATTATTATTATTATTATTATTATTATTATTATTATTATTATTATTATTATTATTATTATTATTATTATTATTATTATTATTATTATTATTATTATTATTATTATTATTATTATTATTATTATTATTATTATTATTATTATTATTATTATTATTATTATTATTATTATTATTATTATTATTATTATTATTATTATTATTATTATTATTATTATTATTATTATTATTATTATTATTATTATTATTATTATTATTATTATTATTATTATTATTATTATTATTATTATTATTATTATTATTATTATTATTATTATTATTATTATTATTATTATTATTATTATTATTATTATTATTATTATTATTATTATTATTATTATTATTATTATTATTATTATTATTATTATTATTATTATTATTATTATTATTATTATTATTATTATTATTATTATTATTATTATTATTATTATTATTATTATTATTATTATTATTATTATTATTATTATTATTATTATTATTATTATTATTATTGTTATTATTATTATTATTATTATTATTATTATTATTATTATTATTATTATTATTATTATTATTATTATTATTATTATTATTATTATTATTATTATTATTATTATTATTATTATTATTATTATTATTATTATTATTATTATTATTATTATTATTATTATTATTATTATTATTATTATTATTATTATTATTATTATTATTATTATTATTATTATTATTATTATTATTATTATTATTATTATTATTATTATTATTATTATTATTATTATTATTATTATTATTATTATTATTATTATTATTATTATTATTATTATTATTATTATTATTATTATTATTATTATTATTATTATTATTATTATTATTATTATTATTATTATTATTATTATTATTATTGCTATTATTGTTATTATACGACTCTTTAATCAAAATTTCTACGTGACTTTGTGACACATTCAGGGATCTATCCAAATCTGAAATAAGTGAGAACTATAGAGTACACAAAAGTAAACCAACCAACTAAAAAGAGATCAAGCTCTTTATTTCGGCCGATCGTTTCAATTCATGCTTACAGACTACTCTCTAACAATCAGCTCGGCAATCCCCACTTTTATAATTAATCTATGCTTTCTTCGATTTTCATGTTATAATGTTGTCCTGTATCAGTCCTTCCGAAATGGAAAATATGAGGGTGTTCGAGAGGCGGTGCCTTCGAGCCTGTTTCGTTTATATCGAACACCAGAATCTCAGTACAAGAAATTCTATCCCAAAAATACAACAGAAAATTAATGTTAATGAACTACAAAAAATGAGTTTGGAAATTTATGAAAAGGAATGGGCGTCATTCTTTAGTTCATATAGAACTAGTGGTGAATGATCCTTCAGTGAGATAATATACAGTTTGACTACAGTAAGTAAGTGTGGAGCAAATTCAAAAACTTAAGAACAATACAATTAATTATATATATACATATGTACAATAACAATGATAATGGCAGAGAAACTTTAATATAATATTCATTCTGAATTAATTAACAATAACAGAGATCTTAGTTTAGCAATGATGAACTTTCAATACTAAAAAGTAGTTGTTTTACTGCTCTCATAAAAGGCTTTGGTTGGACTATTTGCCTAATTTCAGTTGGTAACTTATTAAATAGTCTTGGTGCTGTCGTCGTATAAAAATTTAAACAACAAGTTTTCCTTGAGAATGGAATAGAACAAGATAACACACCATTTATACTCAAATTTTATATGTTTAAACTTCTGAGATTGTTATTGTGTACACTTCTCATGAAGAAAACCTTGACAACCTTAAAGACGTACATATGTCTTAGTGGAAGTATGCGCAGCATTTGGAACAAGGGTCAGCTATGGGCTAACCTTTTTTCCTACACATTATTCTTATCACATATTTTTGTGCAATATACAACGGTTCTATGGTACAATTATAGGTTCCACCCCAAGTTGCAATACCGTACTGCAATTTGGAGTGAACTATTCCATAGTAAAACGTCCTGAGGATGTTAGAAGATACATATTTCGGGTAGCAGATAGCAAATATAGTTTTATACCCTCTACATGTGCTTTCCACGTCATATTTTTATCCACTAAGGCACCTAGGTATTTAAATGTTTCAACGCCTTCTATTTTAAAACAACTTGACGTATAGGTTTGGTTATCATAGAAGTTTTTACTACCACAAGTATAATTAGATATTGACATTCTTGTGCAGGAGCTAGAGTGAAAGATTGAGTTGCAGTCAAGTGGAAACGGTTCTCGTAGACTAGATATCATAAGTCTAGTTTTATTGCTTATAAGCAATCCGTATTTGGCAAACCATTGTCGAAGTATGCTTAGGTCCATATTTAATATAATTGTTGTGTCAAAAAGGCAGCTATTACTGTACGTCAGTGCCATGTCATCAGCAAATGCTGTAATATTTCGATGCAACTCGCTTCGTAAAGTAAAAAGGTATATATATATATACTTTTAAGCAATAAATTTAAAAGAATATAAGAATCCGAAAGACATATGTGTTATTCATATGCTTTACATTTGTATTTACTACGTCTTGATGCACTTTTTTCCCCTTTTTATTACTTTTTGTTTTTGAAAGTTTTCGGTTTTTTTTCTCTTGCCTTAATCCGAATCAACTTATTAATAAAATTATCTATCTTTATAAGGTCTGCCTCATTACAGAGAACCTCCTCGGGGTAGAATTTCTTGTACTGAGATTCTGGTATTCGATATAAATGAAGACAGGCCCGCCCTCACCTTGTCTATTTAAGATGGACACACGTTGAACCACATAGGACAACCATATACCATGGTCGGCCGGATGACAACTTCACTCTTTTGTCAAATTGACTGCTGTAAAACAACCCTCTTACCATGGCAAAGGCATTTAGGGCTCTGGTCAGAGCTGCCTGTATATGGATACCAGAATATAGATTTTGGTCCAACCAGATTCCCAGATGTCTAAGTACACTTTTTATAGTTAATGGCCGTCCTTGTGGATCACCTATGCCAAACTTGCGCCAGTTCTTTTCTAGGCCCCATTGAGGCCCTGGACCGATGGGTTCTGAAAGGAATAGTTTCACACTTCTGGTAGTAGATTTTCGATTTCCAGTCGTCGCAAATCGTTGAATTGCATCGAAGTCACTCTGCAATATACCGTTTATATCTTGTACCTTCCGACCGGATCTGTACGCGATTAGATCATAGGTATTTTGTTAGGCATAGAACATATAAGATCGCTGGTGAATATACTGAACAAGATCGGCGAACCCACCGCCCCTTGTTGCAACCTAATTTTTTATATGGAAGACAGTAGTTGAAATTTCGTTACCATTCTTCACAACGAGTTTTCTGCTTGTAATCATGTCATAGACAATATTTAGCAATGTTTTATGAATGCCGAGCCTGACTAACTTAACATACGGTAACTATTTGGCCTGTTCCATGTATCCAACTTGGCTTTCCAGTATTAATTGTTTTTCCTCAATCCATTTTTTCAGAGCTCTTATGACTATCCTCCCAAATACCTTCCTCATGCATGGAAGAAGACTAATAGACCGGAGAATCGTTGGAATGGAGGTATCTTTGCCTCGTTTCGGAATAGACTGCCCCACAGATTTTTTCTAATACGTCGGGTAATATGCATTACTCAGAGAGCGAATATCTGCACCCTGTAAACCACCTGTACAAGAGTTTAAGTCTTCACAGGAGTCCATTTTTTTGCACGTGAAATGCATCGATGGTAGCATTCCGATAGATGTCTCCATAATCGGTTTTTGCTACCTTCGGGATTGTCTTATCCATTGTTCGTTTTATGATATCACCCATTTGTGTGAGGTACCGATTAACCTCTTCGTTTGTTAGGTTTCTGTTTGTCGAAGGGTTGATCACACTCGAACTTATTTCTCTGCTTAAGGTTCTGGAGAAAAGTGGACAGCGCACCTTAGCGCACCATCTAGCACAAGAAATCTACGTACTTCACTGCTATATATAACTTTATGAAAAATGTTTTTTTTTCATCAAGAGATCAACCCCGCCATTTTGCATGAATTGCGGTCGGTCTCATCTGATTAGTTGGTAGATTTTGTACCTTTGATTACGTGTCTTGTTCAGCTTAGTTTCGGTAGCCATCAGCACATCAGTCAGTTTTCGTTCATTCCTTATGAGCGAATTTACATTCACTGTTGGATCTTCTTACCTCGCATGTGCCCATTATTGAGCGCGCTTGTTTGCAGGCAACTGAGAGAAGAGGAAATCTACTCTAGTCGTCTGCGTAAGGAAACTGGTCTGTAGTTCGACTATCTGTTTCTGTAAAGTAATCATCTGCGCTTGCCTGGCCGTTGGAGCCGGGGTCAACCTTCGGCACTGTCCATTGTGCCAGTTCTCTGCGTGACACCATTCGTAGGAGATAGCTGGCGTAACAGGAGTAGCTACATTACGGGCCACTGGCCTGGCTGCTATTTTTTTTTTTCGTTCTTTATCACGTCTACTCTTTGATTCGTGGACAAATAGGTTGCGAGGTGTTGCGAGGTGAGTTGCGCCTTATCCTCGAATTAATCCGCTCTGAATTACCGATCTTATCCGCAGAATGTACAACGTGCGCAGCGGAACATATTGCAGTTCTCCGCGACGAGCCCCAGCCTTCTGCTCTTCGCACATTGAAACACGTGTTCAGATTTGTTTACCGTCTACGAAACAGATTTTTCGTAGACTGTCAATTTTGGTATTGTGGGATACCTGCACTAAGAAGGAGTTTTCACTGCACAGTGATGAAGGGCTTGGCGCAGCTTGTTGAGTACGACTTCCGGGTCTTATTATACGAGGGTTCCCTTTTATATTTCGGGATTAGAGAACAAAATCAAATATTAATCATCGAAAATAGCTTTATTGTTTTTAAAAATATTCCCCATTAAGATCTATACATTTTTGCATGCGTTTGAACCAATTGTCGAAGCACTTTTGCCACTCTGATTGAGGTATCTCCAAAACATGCATTCTGAACGCATCATTCGCTTCTTCAGGTGTCGAAAAACGTGACTTCTCATTTTATTTTTTACGTACGGGAATAACAAGAAGACATTCGGTGCCAAGCCAGGACTATACGGCGGGTGACTCATCAAATCGATGTTTTGAGTGCTCAAAAATGCAGTTGCTTGAGCCGATGTGTGAGAGCTCGCATTGTCGTGGTGAAAAGTGACCCGTCTTCTGTGGTTGGTTTTCCTGATTTTTCGGAAGACTACTGGTAAACAAATGGTTGTGTGCCACTCAGAATTGACTCTTCTGCGTTATTCTAGTGGTATGGTTGCGATATGTGGAGTTTTTCGGAAAAAAACAGGCGACCATTTGTTTGAAAGTGCTTCGTGCGCGAGCAACTTTTGTTGGATTTGGGTCAATTTGAAACACCCATACAGTCGACTACTGTTTACTTTCGGGCTCATACGCGTAAATCCACGATTTATCACCTGTCACGATGTCATAGACGTATTTTGAGGCACTGCGATCGTATTCTTGGAGCATTTCTTTCGACCAATCGACACGAGGCGTATTTTGAGCAATTGACAAATTGTGTGGAATCCAACGGGAACAAATTTTGTTGACGGTCAAACGTTCGTGCAATATTTAATGTATGCTGGTCTTACTAATGCCTAAGGTTGTCCCAATCTCACGATAGGTCAACACATTCTGACGACTTTCACGAAATTCTACTTGGAGTGAACTACGATCTCGGTTGAATTCACCATACCATCGATAAACATTGGTCCTTAATGAAGCTTAATCGTCAAAAATTGAATTAAGTTGATCAATGCACTGTTGTTGAGTTAATCCAAGTCGAAAGTTGTAAAAAATAATGGCGCAAAAAGTCTTACGTCTAACCTCAAATATGTCAAACTTTACGATAGCTCTGGCAGTTGCCAGGCCATCCATGATGTAAGGGTGACCTATATTTTATAGTGCTTACATTTTTATGTAGTTGTTTCGCCTCCAACCCTAAGAAGACATTGATGGGTGGACAACTTACTTTCTGCTGTTGCTGTTGCGGCTGATTCTACTGTTGTTGTGATCGTCTCATCCATCAACCATTAGGATCCAAACTGAAGTCCCTATGGTCCACAAGAATCCACAACTTTCCCAATACTTACCACATCAATGGATTAGAGCGTAATGCATTCCCGCTGTGCAATTACATATGCTTGCGTGGGTGTATTTCCTTGCTGGATGGTTAAGTGGGTGATCATATAATGCCCTTGGCTTGGTGGCAACTTTCCCGAAAGGCTGATGATACATGGGTTGTTGAAGCGTGGCTTAATGACGCTTGATGTTGTTATTGAGATATTTTAATGAAGGTTTTGTATACTGGCTTTTTCCTTCAAAATTTATAAAAGGATCTGTGATATTATTGTAACAAATTTTATAAATTTTGTAGTAATAAGGTACATTAGCCATACCTCTCCAAAAAAAAATGTTGTAAACTATAGAATAAATAAATAAATAAAAATAAAATGAAAAAATTAATGTTGTTATTGAGAAAACTAAATTTACCACATTAATGTTATGTTAAAACAGTATACATTTCTTAAAGTTAAGTAAACTTTTTCTTCTCCAACAACTCTTCGAAAATGTATGGTTACCGGCTTCACATCGGCCTCTCACAAACCACTGAAGTAAGGCGCCAAGGGTAAGATAAAATACCATGCAATATCGTGACTTGCGAGTGCAGCAGCTACTTCCTCCTTGTGTGTTTCAGACACTGCCAATTTGTTCATCTCAATAAGGCGACGACGGGCTCCTTAGAAGTTGGTCCCTTTGTCACTATATATGTACATGGGGACGTCAACCTCTCCGAGAGATGGATAGCTGAATAGCCGGCAAAAATGCATCGGTGGTTTGATCACTCGTCAACTCTAGATGAATTGCCTTCGTACATTAACACACAAACTATGCCTAATATGCCTTTGACAACATCGGATTTCGCCCACCAGAGAGTTTTATTTGAAATGGTGCTGCGTAATCACGTCCGATATTGGTAAGGCACGACTTGGAACCCTTTGCGGTGGTAAATCACACATCAACTAAGTGCTGGTCTGCTTCCATTGTAAGAAATACATTCAGCAGCGGTGAACTATTTTTTGCAATAAGTTGCGACATCCAATATTGTTGACGGAGTATGGCGAATGATCTAAAACTCTGATATGAAAATAATTCGTGTATACCATATGTCTGTGACGATATGAAATACATGGCTGTTCGGTGAAATAATAAGATGCTTAACATTATAGGACAAACATTCATGCTTTAAGCGTTTAACGTAGGAGGCCAACACTATCAATTAAAGAATAGGGTAATAACTTTAATTTAGAAGAAAGTTCTCTAAATTTTTATAGATGACATATGTCCTTCCCGAAAGCACTATTCTGCACTTGGCGATTGATTATTCATTTAGCAGTTTGCAGCTCAGGTAATGTGAGGCCGCGCACGAGTTTATAGCCCTTCGCAGACCAACAATTTGATGCGAACCGAACACAGCCACTATCCGAATAAATAGAGATCAGGAAGATATCTTACTGAACAGACAACTTTTTTTTAATTGGGTGGCGTTATTACTTTTTGAGTGTTGTCAGCAGCTCGAAAGAGGTGGTGCCTTGAAAAATTCAAAAAATTGGTGTTGAGCTGGGAATCGAACCTACACCCTTCAGCGTGTGAGCGTCGCACTCTACCCACTACGCCACGGCGGCCACCTAACTACAGAAACTAAAACTAAACTTAAACTTATAACTATGTACAACTAATAAACCTAAAACTTAACTCTACTTAACCATTTGTATCAAGCTTAACTATGCCCGTAAAGCTATACGGACGCGTCTAACAGGGCGTATGTGTTATTATTATATTACATTCATTGTGGCAAAAGTATATACAATACTTACAATGTAAAATTTCTTATATAGAGATATGATTTAAACAACCTTACCACTGCAAATACTATAATTCCTTAAAATAAAATTGTAAATATGAGATTGAATGTTGAAGGAAATCCACTAAAAAAAACCTTCATCAAAACAAAAAAAAAAAAAAAAGAGTAACGTTGTAGGGAGTACAGAATTGGTTTTGGCGGAAAAGGTAGATCAGCTTTGATGTGGTGTTGAAGTACTAAAATAATAATTAACAATAAAAGCGTACTATTCTGTACAAAATTAAAGTAGTATAGTAGTTAAATTAAAGGAAAACAAAAAAGTAACGAATAATTGAGTTATTAAGTAGATAATCAATAAATAAATAAATGAGTGAACAGAACAAAAAATAACACAAAGAAAAAATAGATTAATAGAAAAGTAAATAAATAAATAACTATACTAACACAAGTATTAATTAGATAAATAACTTAATATATAAATAAATATATATATACATATATATATATATAAATAAATAAATAAATAAATAAATTAATTAATTAATTAATTAATAAACAAATAAATAAATAAATATTATGGAAAAACAAAAATATTGCACAATTTATGTAGCCAAACTAGTTATATAAACATTGTCAGATGATAAACATGAGATGTTATATCTAAACAGAAGCCTTTCTATTCTGGCTTCAACCAGTTCAATGTGCGCTATTCTATGAAGCTCTTTAGTGGGGAAAAACCGTGGAAAGTTCTGAATCATTTTAAGTAATTTGTTTTGTGCTATTTGAAGTTTGCACAATTGACTTTTCGTACAACTTCTCCAAACCGGAGATCCATAGAATATAATTGCCTGAAAGCCTTAAAAATTATGAGTTTGTTCTAAATTTTGAGTTGCGAACGTCTACATATAAGTAGATAGAGAATCCTTGACTTAGTGTTAAACTTCTTCTTGCACATGAAAATTAAAAGTTAGTCGTTTATCTATGAGTATATCAAGGTATTTAACATTTGCTTTCCATTCGACCGGGACACCATTGACAAAAAGACTGTTGCTTGGAAGCAGACAAGGTTTTCTTTTACGAGTAAAAAATATAGCTTGTGTCTTAGAAGCATTAATTTTAATTTTCCAGTTATGACAATATGACTCGATAGCATTTATAGCAGATTGTATATTAGTTTCAACATTAAAACCAATTAAATGAGTAAATGCAAGTATCGTCAACGAAAAGCGCGGCGCTACAGTTAGTGAGTACAGGAAAATAGGATGTATATAAGTTGTATGAAACTGGACCAAGAACTGAACCCTGAGCGACTCCGGCATTTATTTGTTTGCTTAGTAAGGAGTAATCGTTGATAAAAACATTAAAATTACGATAGGAAAGAAACAATTGAATTATTTCCAAAAGATAGAATGGAAGGTTTGCACTTAGAAGTTTATGAATTTAACCATCATGCCACACAGTATCGAATGCTTTTTCAATATCTAAAATTAACATACCAGTATTTCTGCCATTAGCTTGACTGAGCTTTATATCACTGGTAATGCGACGCACTTGATGAACTGTACTGTGAAAAGTTCTGAAACCAAATTGCTCAGGAAATATAATGTGACTGGTCTCCACGAAGGACACAACTCTGTTTTTAATTATTTTTTCAAAGCACTTGCTTAGACAACTGAGCAACCTGATTGGTCGGTAACTTGAACAATCACTAGGATCTTTACCTGGCTTTAGGATAGGTATTATCTTGGCAGCCTTCCACTGCATGGGGAAGTACCCCAAGGTAATACAATTGTTAAAAAGGTCTGTTAACTAGAGCAAGCGGTGGCAGATTTTTAATACAAATATTCTTAACACGATTAAAACCACCCGATTTCTTGACTTTCAGGTTCCTTATTACACTTTTTACTTCTACTACTGAGATGCTGAAGAATGATGATCACTAACTAAGTCTTGAGTAGTACCTAAGTTTATAGAATGCTCAACAGAAGATTTGATTGATATAGGTGGTATAATATGGCTAGAAGTCAAATGGCTTTGTAGAAAGATATCGGCAAGTGCATTTACTTTATCAGTACAGGAGAGCATAATCGAGTTATTTACCTTAAATGGAGGGATATAGGTATGTTGCTTTCTTATAACCTTCACTATTTTCCAGAATGTAGCAAGTCATTCTTTATCTTATCTTTGGAGTCCTTGGCTCCATGATTCGTTTTGTATTGGTATGGCGTATTTAATCAAGCACTTAATTTTTTTATATTCCATCAAATATAAATAATTCCATCTCGATCTACAAGTATTAAATTATTAAACTAAGGAATAATGAACTCAAGAATAAAATGCGGTAGCACTTTCATAGAATTCATGGCATACTTTTTTTGGTACCGATTCCTCGAAGCTTTCTAAAATAACATTTGTGAAGGTACTAACGTTTTGCTCGAATTGGGTTAGGCTGTTATTCCGAACTAACCTAGCATTGAGTTCAAAACGTATTAATAATAATAATTGTTGGCGCTACAGTCAACAGGGGGACCAGGGCCTA
The DNA here is from genome assembly GCA_955652365.1 of Eristalinus aeneus. NCBI lineage: Eukaryota > Metazoa > Arthropoda > Insecta > Diptera > Syrphidae > Eristalinus > Eristalinus aeneus. The sequence continues at coordinate 41,443,726 of OY019130.1, forward strand.
GCTTGCTCATCAACTACTCGTGTTGTGCCCTAGACCCTTCGGCGTGTGAGCATCGCACTCTACCCACTATGCCACGGCGGCCGTAAGAACGTATTATACTCTTGAAAATATTCCAGTTAACATTTTTAATGTCATAATGTTGATTTGCAGATTGAACTGGAAAAAAGTATAATACTACATTTAACAGATAAGGTACATTTAACAGGTAGTAAAAGGTACTTCAATACCAAGAATTTCAATTAGCCTAGTATCTATTATAGGAAGTACTTTATGCTGTATTATACGTTTAGAAACTACGGCAACTCCACCACCAATTCTCCCTTCCCTATCCAAACGGCAACACTTATTCACAAAGTTTGACAAACGATCACTAGAATTTAACCAAGTTTCTGACACTAAAGATATATCAAGGAAAAAGGAATATGAAAGAATTTAATTTGTTTCCCTCGAATGCTTCTAGCATGAATGTATGAATATTTAATTGCAATTTGCGTAATGGTATTAAATTGCTCAGTATTTGTTGTACAATTAGCAAGTAAGATGACCATCTTTCTAGTGATAGAATTAATTTCTTCTAGAGAAAAAAAGCTCCTGGTTGTTGTTGGACCACGTACCACGATGCCTTGTGAATGTTGTTATTAAGAGGCCTCTGTGCTTCGGTCGCAGGTGTACAAAAGGCTTCTCCGCTCTTCTAGTTAAATGACTTTTGTTTTTGGGCGAGAGCTTTTGTCTCATATCTAGAAAGTTTTGACGGCTAATACATGTTAAGTCAGTGGACTTGTGTGTTCCTCTGCAGTTGGCGCATTTAATGTTTTTGGAGGTGCATTCACTAGTTTTGTGGTGTTCAGAGCAGTTGGCACACAGAGATTTTAAGTGGCAATTTTTCTCACAGTGCCCATACATTTGGCAATTATAACATTGAGTTATACGATTTCGTTGCCTTTTAGTAAAGTCCCATTTAACTTGTGTTTTAAGTACAGATCTATGATTGTTCTTAAGTTCAGCGAGTCGTATGGAACCGATTTCAAGAAAAACTAAATAGAAAATGACTACAAATCATATTGTTTTTTAATTAGCTTAATTTTCTAGCATTTTAAGTTTTAGTGACACGAGATACAACAACATTTCATCTAACCCTTACAAAATAACTTTGAAAGACATTGTTGATAGTAGGTCATGAGTAAAAAACTGAATGTTTTTGGATTGTAAACCAGTGCACAATTTGTTACGAAAATCAACACTGCCGCAGTTTATTTTAATGTCGATTCTAATTTTCTTAAGATAGTAATTCGTAATTTGGATTTCGCGAAGTAAGCTATGGACTTCGCTTAAAATCATATGCAACACACACAAACCGAAGAGAGGCGGCTGCACTTAAAATTTCATCGCAATCGTTATCCGAAGGTGGTTGGGTAGGTAAGGGCAAGTAGTAGTTGTTTATAGAATTGCTATTTCTAGAATCCATTTTAAATGATTTTATGTTAGAAGACCAACAGTCTTTAACATAAGGTGACCGATCACGTTTGGGAAATTAGTTTGGTTATATACGTACACTAGAAGAGAGAAATATTTTCTCGGTTAAATGCATAACATATACATGCAATACGCCGTGGTGAAACGTTTTTTTTTTTTTTTGTTTTTTTTCTTTTTGTGTTTTACTACTACTACCGTTCTACTGTTCAGCGTACGACATGGAAAATGATAGGGCAACCTTCCCTATCTTGAATCAGGCCTTTAGTGTCCAAGTCGAGAAAAGCTTCAGGTGGAATGAAGCCGTTAAGACGTACCCGTTCATGGTACACTTTATTAGTGTAGAAGGCCCCAAAGATCAAGCTTTTAGTTGAAGTCATGCCCTGAGCAGCGTGACTCCAAATTAATACATGGACGCCACCATATAGATACTAGTCCAACCAGATACCTAGATATCTTGCTACATTTTTTACGGTCAATGGCTGTCCCAGTGGGTCAACTATGCCGAACTTTCGCCAGTTCATTTTCGTGTCCCTTGAGGATTTGGACAGCGGGACTCTGAAAGGCACAATTTCACATTTCTGGTATTTGATTTTCAACTTCCAGTCGTCACAAAATTGTTGAATTGCATCGAAGTCACCCTGCAACAACCCGTTTATTTCTTCTACCTTTGGACCTGGTCTGTACGCGATTAGATCATCGGCAAACGCTCTTATGTTACGCATAGAACCTATAAGATCACTAGCGAATATAGTCACCAAGATCGGTGAACCCACCGCCCCTTGTTGCAACCCATTTTTATATGGAAAACAGTTGTTGAATTTTCGTTTGCCATTTTTGACAACGAACTTCCTACCTGTTACCATGTCATAGATCATATATAGCAATGTTTTATGAATGCCGAGCCTGACTTACTTGAGGGAAAGCCCTTCTAACCAAACGGTGTCGAATGCTTTTCCCATGTCAACCAGGTATGCTCCTGTGCACTGTGTTTTGTTTCTATTCCACTGAATGTCGGAAACCAATTTAGACGCGGCGTGAATGATGTCGTGCCCCGCCCTGAAGCCAAATTGGTTTTCCTTTATTAGTTGTTTTTCCTCAACATTTTCTTTCAGAACTTTAATGACTATCTACTCAAATACTTCGCTTATACACCGAAGAAGACTTATAGATCGGAGTTTCGTCGGAATCGAGTTATCTTTGCTCCTTTTTGGAATGGGCTGTAACACAGCTGCTCCGGGTAATATGCATTACTCAGCGCATTACTGAACAGAGTTGTGTATACGTCCACCGCCTCAGAGAGTAGATGGCGCAGAACAATATTTGGTATCCCATCTATTCCCACTGACTTCTTCTTCTTCAGTGAGTTGAGGATACCTTGGAGTTCATCTTTAGAAATAAGGATGGAGTTGTTTTTCGATCCGGTTCTCGGATCGCCATTGACTTATTTCATTCCGAAGAGAGGGAACGGACTAGAAGTCTCGTTCACAGTATACACTCTCTGGAGAACAGCATCAATTGCTTTGACCTTCTCCTTAGGATCCTAAACTACGAAATAGTCGTTGTCAAGCACTGCCCTATCGGGATCGATGCCAACTGAAGTAATTTCGCGTTGTCTGTTGCTCTGTCAAGTCGAAAGTTATGATCTTTCCTCCGAAAGATTTTATTTACTTGCGGGAACATGCTCGGGCTGTTAGATTTTACAGAACGAATCTTATTGCCCCAATGCAAGCTTACAGCTAAGCTCCAATTTTGCCGAATTAACTGTTGGAGTACTTCGATCTGTGATTTCAGACAGCGAATCTCCGTATTCTGTGGATCTGTAGATCTCCTGTACAAGAGTTTAAGTCTTGACAGGAGTAGCATTCCGCTGTTAACTTCGGAATAGTTTTGTCCATTGTACGTTTAATAACTTCTTCCATTTTTATGAGGTACCCATCAATCTCTTCGTTCATTAGGTTTTGCTTCATAGGAGGATTGATCACACTCGAACTTATTTCTCTGGCTAAGGTTCTAGATAAACGTGACCAGTGCACCTTATTGTAATTATAAGGATGCGTTTGGACATATTCCTCCAATTACTTCAGCTTATTCGGGACCTGTATTACCGCGGCGAGACCACAGTGATCACTGTCATATCGACCGTAGTTAAGCAGTTAGTCGAATGTCGCTCCACGTATTGTTAGTCGTCTGGCGATTAGCATCACATCCAGATAGGACCCGCTTCTGCCTGAACTCAATATTGTTTTGTTTCATCCATTCTAAGAGAGCGTTTCCTCGCTCATTTGGAACAGCGTTACCCCATTCACCATGTTTGGCGTTCAAATCCCCGGCTACTGTAAAAAAGTTTTCTCCGAGCTTGAGCAGAGGCTGGTGAAAAGAGCCTCGAGCTCAGAGACAAAGTTAGGGTTTTGAGGCTATGATGCATAGCCAGCGATCAGAAGTATCTTCTTTCCACCAATTTTGAGTGTTAAACTCTGGTGGATGAACCAACAATTGGTGACTTGTACACACAACAACGAAACGTGGATCGGCACTTGCAGGTAGGGTGACCGATACGGAGACAGTTAAAACACAAGGATTTATTTTTCACCAGAGTTCTACGCGAATCGACATCTAATGATATGCCACATATTCACATTGAGGCAGTTAACGCGAACCTCCATGGTTTATTTCGCGACGACAATGAGCGATTGAGCGATTGCAGCGCTTTGAGAGCATTACACCTTGAATTCCAATAATTCTTCGGTTGTGTAATCTCCGCGAGACCCGACATGTTTAGGCCACGATTGCTTGCTATCACTGTTTAGTTTGTTGAGTAATAGGTAAATTACCCGTGGATCGCGACCCGATTCCACGGATAATTTCATCTGCACCATGTGAGCACTGCACACATGGTAATATGGCGTATATTGTGATATGTAATATCCGTTTAAGATTTATTGACACTGTGTTTGTATTGAAATCTGAAATATATGTTTGCACGATTGTTCAATGCATCAAAAACTATTGATTATCGTACCCACCTTATTTTGGGTAAGAACATCTTCCTCACTTGAATCTCCTGATAACAGTAGTTTGCTCTGGTACTTCGAAAAGTCCGCCCACGTTTATTCCAAACTTTTAAGACGTATTTCGAGCATTTCAACAGAGTCGCAGATTCGAAGCTGTCAAAAAAGATAACAGTGCTCATAAGCCGAACTTTAGCTACACCACGTTTTTGTTTTAGCGTATATTATATTCGAAATACGCTTCACGTATTAATTCACAACACAGTTTATACAAATTTTCACAGAGTTCACAAATTCAATAGCCAATAAAGGGCTCGAAGGACCCAAAAATGTTTTAGAACGAAAAGTTTTATCGGTAACAAAGAGGGTGAAGAAGAAAGGACTTCTAGGGGCTTTCAATGCTCAGCTGAGAAAAGAGAAAGGAAATTTTCGTCTCGGGACGGAACCTCTCTGTGTTTGGCACGCAGTTCTTGCATCGCATAAACAGAAAAGAATCAAAGGACTTTATAAGTTATGTCGGATCAACTGAAACCATCATAAAACACGAAACTTGTGCGCACCAAAGAAAATATTTGCGCTCATAGTATAAGGCAACCAACCATTGAAGATGGTGGTATGCAGCCGGATTGTTAGTAAGGGAACACTGCGATCTCTAGCATGGAACTGAAGCAACAATATTGAACGGTTAACGCATCTGGCATACGCTGGTTTCACGATAGAGTTGCTTGGACTGTGGCATGTGTCGATTGAAAACGGGGCAAACGGGACACACAAAATATTTTGAAGAAGGTCAACTGATGCTTTGCTCTTGTTTTTTAGATAATAATGTAAATAATAAAACATACATATTCATTAAATACAATTTTGAAAAATTTTCAATTTATGGTAATTCTGTACTCTGTGCATATACAACTTTGTAAGAAATAGTTGCGTACTATCGATCTATTTTCCATTCATCTATTGTCAGAGACACGTGCCGATGGTACTTATCACTTTATTTACAACTAATAGAAGATTATTTATGTGGAAATACTAAATCAAAATAAAATAAGTAGTATGAAATAACAATAAAAGAAAAAATACAGTAAAGGAGTAAAGAACAAAACGATTTCATTATGATTGAAAGAGAAGAGCCATTTTTAACATACATATTTCAATTATGTATGTTCTTTCTTTCACACCTAAGGTTCACAGGTAATAAATTAAATACGCGTGGTGCAGTAACAAAAGAGAAACGGGAGAAGTGAGTAATATAGATAGTTACATAGGATTTGCTACACTACAACTTCAGCGCAAGAATAGATTGTCCCAATGGAGTTCTGTATCAGAGAAAACATAACAGTTGTTTAGGATAAAATCTTGTCGGAATGAAAAAATTAAGTATGTAATGTTACGGAAAAGTACACACATAAACATCAGTGCGTGATATCTCAGAAACAAAATTTCTCAAAAATTACGCACGCTACCTGTTGGCAGTAATCGTCTCAAATATCCTCAACAAGAATAATTATAGGGAGCGTATAAACACTTAAAAAATATACTCCATTTACTTTTACTTTTTTTCTCCCTTGTCCTCTAGTAGAAACATTTTTCTTGGTAGTCCTGATTTCGTGTCATTCTTTTTAATTGAGATGTTTACTTTTTAACTATCCTTGAGTTGCTGCAGCATTTGATGGAACCTTGTTTTACAATATTGTCGGCTGCATCTCCATCTACCGTTCCAATGCTGATGAAAATAGTATTTCATTAAAATCTCCTGGTTCAATTGAAAAACCTTTCAGTTCGACTAAACCGTTAAAACCATAAATAGTCTTTTCCGATGATCTTCTTTAAAAATATTAATCCTTTTATCTTATTTCGAAGAACCTTTGGCTCGTATCAACACTTCTGTTATTATGTGACTTGGACAGTATCGTCAAAATCGACTTTTGTTTTCACACAATATCCGTGCTTTAAATTTATCCTTGTTTGGGTCTCTGCCAATTACTAAAGTCATTGCATCACACACCAAATTTATTATACTATCGTTTAAAGAATGTTTTTCCAGACAGTTTGTCTATGCTGCTCCTTCTTTTAAAGCATAACGATATATATAGTAACCTGTTCATATTCACAAGCTTTCCGTATTTACCTTCCGCCTTTTCGTTTCGGCGTGTGCGGAACGGGAAAAATATCGCTTTTTTGCTTCAACAACATTACTGCGTACCAGAGACTGCAATCATTTATGAACACAACAAAATTCCTGGGTCCGGACAACGTATTTACTCTCAAAATTTTTCAGTTGACAGTACCAGTCTAGTATCTTTGTGTTTATTTTTTACTTTGAAAAATATTGTAATCTTTCCATTTTACCACTAAGACACATGCTACAAGTCTTAAGCTTTTCATTGTCACTAAGAGAAAATTCGGTTGTTAACTTCCTTTAGTGTATTTTGAACAGATAACGTTTGTTCAGGTGGTCGAGGCTGCAACATGAGGTCTACGTACGCAAAGCATTTTTGAACTGTACTCTGAAGAGGCGTGTATGGTGGGTTTACTCGATTTGCAAGTACTTCTATTTCACTCTTCTTCTTCCCATTCTTAAGTCCAGAGTAGTGGGTTTACTCGATTTGCAAGTACTTGTATATCAGTCTTTTTCTTCCCATTCTTAAGTCCAGAGTAGTAGTAACTAGAATTTTACTAAACCATGAGATGTTCCGTCTATACTGACAACTATAGCAAAGAACGCTTGAGTCTAAATGTTTTGTCGTCACTCGCACTATGGTAGCTTCGTGTTCAAGTCTGGCTTATCTCTTAATTTCTCCAAGGACATTAGTTTAAAGACGTAAATGAGATGTGACAATTAAATTCGCAGTTCACACAAAATAAATATTGTCTTATCAGAACTAAAAAACTAAATAAAATAAAACTGTCAAAGCGAGTTGTCTAAAAATTGAATTCCCCTGGAGTAGTTAATTTTTAAATGCATGAAATTTCAAAGTCCGCAGAAAAAGAACGTGTTTAGTTTGTTTGACGAAAATTAACTTTCTATCAAATGATTTGTCAAACATGTATGACAATCATATATCGGAATCTGTATATTGACGGTAGTTTTTTTATTTCTACCAGAAACCAATAAGGAAGGAGATGGTCAACTGAACAGCTGATCAAACAGCTGATTTCCCCTTTGTCATTCGACCATTTGACTGTTATTTACGTGTTTCAGTAAACATAACCAGGACATAACCTCAAATTCTGCAAGTTATTTACGTATCATCGAACATTGTCTCACTTTACTCACACATGTTTACGTTTCCCCTCTAAAATTGAAAAGATGGTGGCTGACTTGTCAATTTTTGCCTTCAATAGTGTCAAACACTCGTAAATTGTCACCTGTTCGTGAATTCATCAGCCATTTTGTGTACAGTCAACAAAACGTGTTCAGAAAACAAACTGCAAATTGCTTACGCAGGTAAGTGTAACCGAAACTTTAAAATTATTTATTTTTAATAAATTGATAATCCGATAGCATTTATATTTATAAAAACTTATGAAATATGTAGAAAAACAGGAGAGTAACTCGTGCTGAAAAGTCGCACATTTGGGAAAGATTTATTATCAATTGATGTTCCGAGTTACGCGTATTATAATTAAAATATATATTTAGTGTTACATATTATTCTTACAAAATGTTATTTTTACTGTCCCAATGAAATCCATTCAATATGAAAAGTGTTGTAATCAATAAAAACAATCAAACCTAACACAAAAACATATATAAAACATATTTCGTGCAATGAAAATAAGAACGATAAGAAAAGAACAAAAATATTTTGCAAAACATCTTTGTATAATTTAACTCAGAGCGAAGATATTTGACAATTGTAACACATTAACTATACCTAAAACAATAAAATCGCTTTAAAATGAGAACATATTTACAAATTCAAGATACCTTTTGAGTATTATTTCAGGCGATAAATACGATTTTAAATAATTTCAGACATAATATTACAATAGTTAGCAGATTGGTACATACATCTTATAACATCATTTCGGAACGCAGCTATCGTCAACCATTTCTTTGCTTTGGAACTCACTATACCTTCTCTCTTCCAATTTTTTGATTTATATGCCCCCTCCATCTAACAGTTTGAAGAGTGAGGAGATCCACCATATAGGCAGTTCACACGTATTCTCATTTAAAAACAAAAAAAAACATGTCTGTGCATCAGCTGTTCAGGAAGGGAAATGTTATACAAAACGCAGTCAAAATGAATTCTTGGCCGGGAGACGACTGAGTTGACTGTCTCCCTATTGGTCTCTGATTTCTACTAAGGGATGAGGCATCCAACTCACCTTACAGGCGTCTATTATATAAATATAGTTTGGTTTATTGTCATGCCTTCTGCGCATGTGTGAAATTTATTCAGTGAAAGAAACTCACACTAGCACAGGTTATAATACTTTAGAGGTAAATGATTTGCTTACTTGTCAAAATTCCAGTTTTTAGCATCAAATTCCTACTTTTTTAAGGGAGGATGGTTGTCATTTCTTGAGTCAGTAAATTCTGTGAAACACTTTCTACTCGTGTTTATAAGATAAATCTTATACTGTTGGTGGGAAGTGCTTAATTTTCCGGTTCCCTACGCACTGCAAAGTTTGGCTGAATTGGGCAAATCATTAAGCAAATAGTTTCCGTGAATATTTTTGTGAATTTTAGAGTACTCTTAAACTTAAACTTTGCAATTAATTTACAAGGTACGAAGATAAAACAAATATCTTAGAAATTGCTTATAATACAGTTATGATATATGTAAATGTAAATATGTATATGCAAATCTGAAACTTTCAGTATAAATGTAAATGTAACTTTGTGCAGTACAAATGTAATTGGTTATCTGCTTGTATTTCTATTTCAGAAATATTTGCTTATGTAGTTAAATTGTCGTAGTAGGTAATGAATCGCCTTACATCTTAATGAAAATTATTTATAATATATGAAACAAAATAGCGTTTTACCACGTTTGATCGATTTAACCATTTGATAAGATGTGGATTGCTATATTTTAATTAATGCTGGTCTTCGTTTAATCAGGACAATTTAAGGACTCACAAGTGTAGAATATTTTGTTTGTGAAATTTGTAAGATTTCCAATAATTTCATGTTAAACTTCAAAAAATAGAATTTGTAAAAAAAATTAAAAAAAAAAAAAAAAAAAAAACAGCAGTTACAGCAAGAAAGCACAGCTGTAATTGTTTATAACAAGGTAAATATTAGTTTGGATAACAGTTTTCCTGAGAAAATTTTGTATGCAATTGGCTAAATACCTTCAGCCAATTTTCTCTCATTAATTAGCATAAAACCCAAACGTGTAGTTATACATGTAACAAGCTTTAATTGTTACCCTTTTATTAATTTTGTTGGGTTAAAAATAGTTGAGGAATATACCAGTCGAAAATGTGGTCGAAATTAAATTACTTAGATGTCAACATTTTATGTAAGTCCTGAAATTTCCCGAAATATTAATAGTTCCTGAAATCAGGTTAAAACTCCGATTAGTATATTTTTACACAAGAAGATTTTCGAATATATGCCATATATGGTAGGATGTGCTTTGAGACTGAGTAAGAAAAATGCTTCAAGCCAATACAAGTGTATAACCCGAACAAATGAAATAAAACATTCTGTTTGCGCTATTTTCACTATACTTATTCAAAATTTAGCTCATTGTAATTTTAGAAACTCCCTTTTTTGTTAGAAAACCTTTTCTTCCTATTTCGCAAAATAGACAGTTGACGAGCTATATAATCCCATGTCTTGTTCAAACGTTTCTGTCCAACGTGTTAATTGGAGACATTTCTCACTGCGTCAAGGTCGGTCAAAAAAAAAAACTCACCGAAACCTATAATGTCAATAACAGTTGCAATGCCAATTCTTCAACACTGTTCTTGGGAAGGCCATGCAGATAAAAAAAAAACTTAATAAAGCGTTTGCTGCTATTATAGCGGACGCACAAAATGGGGAAACACTGAACAATTGTTGTTGTTTTTATTATAATACTAGCATTGCATCAACTATTCTTACTCCCTGTTTAAATTTTTTTCGAACCCATTGAAATTGAGTTTCCATTCCACTCTTTTGTAGCAGAGTAGCAAGTAACTATCCACCATTTTGTGATATAGGCGAATTTTAGGGAGATGTTTGATTGTGATAGAAAGATGTGACCTTCAAGCCATTTGTTTGTAGAAAAACCGCTGCAGTGTGGGGGTACATTGACGGAGTAAAGAAGTTTTAACTCTCTTTTGCAACCTATATTGCATCAGCTATCTTCGACCTATCTACATATGTATAAATTGTATCTACCAGGGACGTGAAAAAAAGACACAGTTCAACCTGATGACGTAACTAGTCCAATAGGGAAGGGTTTTGATACGAGAATATTTCTCCTGTCATTAGCCTCAGGCTTGTTGTTGGAAAGGGTGTCCTTCTTTGCTCCAGATGGCTGGAATATACCATTATCTGATTTTAGTATCAGGAAAGATTGTTACGAGTCAAGCACGAATCCTGGGCTGTCGTCCTTAGCAACCAATTTTATTTATGCTTCATTTCAAACTTCTTTCTTTTGCAAAGCACTGTGAAAATAATAGTACCATATTTAAATTTGTCACGCCTCATATTTATTGTACACTATCTTTATTAAATCAGTCATAAAACCCATAAACAAGTTAATAAAAAGTGCATCTTGCCTTAAAAAAAGCTCCCGTTACCGGAAATGCGACCGAATTTAAATTGTTCAAAATAATAGAACCACGTCATTCTGAAGAGGTTAACCTAACGATTCGTGTTTTTTCGGTTTTAAACTACCAGGTATACTGGTATGAAATGAGCGTTTTTTTAAATAAAACACTAATTATTAATGGGAAAGTAAAAACATTTTATTCAAAGTATCGGCCAATGTTTTCTACACATTTTGACCACCTTTCTGGCAATTTGTGAATACCACGCCAATAAAAATGTTCGTCTTTTAAAGCAAACCAATCAGACACCGAATTTTCGACCTCCTCGTAGGAATCAAAGTGCTGCTCAGCCAGTGCGTGTCCCATCGAAGAAAACAAATGGTAGTCGGAAGGAACCAAGTCTGGTGAATACGGCGGGTGATTGTATCCTGAACCGGTTTTGCTTTGTGTGCATTGTCATGTAGCAAAATTACCTTGCCGTGTCTTCTGGCCCATTCTGGTCGTTTCTCGATCAATGCATGGTTCAAATTGATCATTTGTTGGTGGTAGCGATCAGTATTAACGGTTTCACAAGGTTTAAGGAGCTCGTGGTACAGCACATCTTTCTGGTCCCACCAAACACACAACATTGTCTTCTTGCCGAATCGATCTGGGTTTGCAGTCGATATTGATAGTTGTCCCAGATTAACCCATGACTTTTTTCGTTTAGGATTCTTAAAATAAATCCATTTTTCATCGCCAGTAATCTGATGCAAAACCGATTTTCTTTCGTGTCTTTGAAGCAAAATTTCACAAGTGTTTTTTCGGTTTTCCATCTGTCTTTCATTCAATTGTCTTTCATTCAATGTGGCAGCCATTTTCCACACTTTTGGATCTTTCCCATAGCTTTTAAACAGTCAGAAATTGTTTGTTGTGCAACATTTAACATTGCTGCCATTTGCTTTTGACTGTCATCTCATTCGGCGTCTTCAAACTTTTTTGGTGGTCTTCCACGTTCTTCATTTCTCACATCAAAATCATTATTTCTGAATCGTTGAAACCATCTTTTGCATGTTGCTTCTGATAGAGCATGATCACCATATGCCTCGACAAGCATTCGATGCGACTCTGCAGCACTTTTCTTCAAATGAAAACAAAAAATTAATGCTTTCCGCAAAACATCACTTTCTGGTACAAAATTCGACATTTTTAGCAGGATGAAAAAATATGATGTTGTCTGTTCAATGACTTGATGTATACTAAATATTTTTCACAGATGTCACAGCAAAAAAAAAAAATAAGGTCTCGTTCACAACAAATGTTCCCTATTGAGACATTTGTATCTTGGCGGTATATTTACACATATTATTGTAGTTAATAAAATACAATATTTCTAAAGCGCAGCGTTGTTAGCAAAGTTAAATGGGTCGTGATGTGCATTTACTACCGAGAAACGTGCCTTAATATAAAAAAAGTTACTTTCTGAGGGTAAAACTTACCCTCAAATAAAATGATCGCAATTGCCAAAAAATACATTCAAAAGGAAAAAACCCGAAACTAACACCCGTAAGATTGGTCAACCGTAACCCGTTTAAAACAAAAGAGGACTTACATTTATTCGTGGCGACATCAACATTAAGAAGAAAGTTGGTAAAGAACAATTTACCAGAGTTTTTTTTTTTTTATGTCTGCATAATGAGAGAAACCATGCTACATTGCGCTGAGCAATGGGGAAAAGTAATGGAGCGGCCACCTTAGTCTCCGGAACTGAATCCCATTGAAATCCTTTGGACAGATGTAAAGAAAGCTATACATGAAGCAAAACCGCTATGGGATGTTGTGCGGGTTATGTGGAAGAATATTACTGTTCAGCGATGTGATCATTGTGAACTTGTATTTTCTTTTTATATGTTGCCATAAAATTTTCAGATTCATTTATAATATCCCTTCTTTTCGATCACTGCCGCTAGTTTTAACGCATGTTGATTCTGTGAATCTTTTAATAAAAAATAAACTACTCGATTTTTACAGAAGTTTAACATTTTTTCGAATTGTATTTCCTTATCAAGATAGGGCTACTTAAAAGTTTCCACTGTTAACTCAATTTGATTTATCTATGTGCCATTTACAACTTTATAAATTAAATATATCCATTGCCAATTCTTTGTAGGGCCACGTACCAATACTTTTCAAATAACGGTGGATTACGATATCCAAAAATTAAAATGTATTATAGACCATTTTGTGGCAATTTTAAATGAAGTCTAGTTTTCTTCGGATGATCATCACGGGAACGTTTGAAGAAGTTTAGTTGTTCAATCCAATCTTCTACACCTACACCTACAACTTCTTCAAGCTCAATATTGCCTCTGAGCTTATCTTTCGTTGCCGACTTGTTGATATCCCAAAGACATCGCGTAGCTCAAAAGAAAATAGTCTAAAAGCGTTCCACTAGAAGAACGAGGCGACTATGCGACATGTGGATATGTTCAATTAACACACTCGCATTATTGATCAAGCCTAAGCAGTGCAATTAAGTCCAGAAATAATTACTTGATACATTAACGCAGCGGCGATTACAACTTCGGCATGTAAACCACAATAAACAGGGAATGTATTATAATGTAAATGGTGCCTCGTAAAGCACGTGTGGAATATTTGGCTTGGTGACAAAAATAATCTCTGAGCTTCATCGCTGAGGATATTTTTATCAAAGCATAAGTTTAAGATGACTTTGTTGTGAACGTGGTATTCAATCTTTTAAGATTATTATAAATTTAATGTATACATCTTGATCGGTGTTATATCAAATCTGCAAGCATATTTGTTGTTTTCATAGTAGTAATTATTGTACCTACTTTTTCAGAATATGTCTTGCTATATAAGACTACGCGGACTACCTTGGTCCGTCACACATTTAGAAATACTAGACTTCCTAAAAAACGTTAACGTTGTGAATGGAACTAAAGGAATCCATATGGTTTTGAGCCGTTGGGATGGTAAAAATACAGGTGAAGCGTTTGTGGAACTTGCAAGCTCATATGATGAAAAAGAGGCGTTTAAGCTTAACAAGATGACTTTGGGACATCGATATATAGAAAGTAAAACCTAATTCTAAATTTAATATAATCGTATTTAAGAGTGGGTTGTTTTAGTTTTTACAGCGACAAAAGAAGAAGTTCAACACGCCCTTAAAAATCCGTCGTCTGCCTCATCGACTGTTGTGAAATTACGTGGGTTACCATATGCAATAACTGAGGACATGATTGAAGAGTTTTTTAATGGTAAGTTGCTCAAAGAGTTTTTTTTTGACGAACGAACAACTAAAGAAACTATTCGACAAAACATGTGACAAGTTGTTTAGCAATTCTTTTCCTTTTGGGAAGAATGGGGATATGGTGGTGATTATGATTATGATAATAATTGTATTGGCTGGATAATTGTATGGATTTGCTTAAGATGGAGTAAGCGTTTAGTCTCTCTAGGAGTTTATTCTGTTTAACTAAACAAAAGCACAAGATATGTTGTTGTGACGGCCAAGTCATTTGCAAAAGTGAATTCTTTACTGTTGTTTCTATCAGTTTTTAATAGTATTGAGCCAGTCAGATTTTATAGTACAGGGAGTAGTACACAGCATGGGCTATGCCTTCAGCATCGAAGATTTTCGGTTGCTTTAAGATGCTTTTACCCCGAATAATTAGATTTGGGCTATTGTTCCTGTTAAATAGAGAAATGAGTATCGATGAGCACAACGAAAGATTCCTTTCTGCTGAAGAGGTTTAGATACCTAGCAGATACTTACCAGTACCGTAAAACAGGTTAAGATAATATATTGTATAATATTAATTCGAATTGATTTTCGGCGTTTTGGTTTTTATTTCATAAAGCTTAGGGGGCTCATTGTATGTGTTTCAGCAAATGCCTTGTAGGTATGTGTTTTACCACATACAATGAACTTTATTTCCAGTTTTTCGAGAATTCCTTAAGTCATTCCATTAGCGCTGGTGCGATGACTCGATTGATCTTTTGATACGAAGTACCACAGACGGTGAACTGTGATAACCAATTGATACTATTGTTACCCTATACAAATAAAAAAGTAATAGTGAAACAGTTTTCCAATATTGCCTATTTACTTGTTGAATACATTTTCTTATATTTATAAAATATATAAATTTTATTTCATGAAATATATAGTTTCATTAAAATTTAGCTTTTTAGGAAGCAGTTAAAATCTTAACTAGCGTACCCATATTTTGTTCTATGATTTGCAGATCGCGGATCTTAATTAAAAGAAGCCAGATTTATCAGAACTTCTTTTTACGGGAGTCACAAATTTGTTTTAAATACTTCTACATGTCTTATAACAATAATCTTTTTGTTCGAAAATTGTAATGTGTCTAGAGAATGTTTGAATTGCGTTCATAATATTGATGGAAGATACAAAAGTAATACCATTTCCAATTATATGTGAAAGTATTCTCGTTTGTGTCTTTGCTGTTCTCTGTTTCCAATGTATAAAATTCATTTTCAATTTTATGTCATTACTTACAGCACTGTGCAAAATAATAGCACCATGTTCAACCTTGTCACAATTTTGTCACAAATTTGCTAATACTTCTTATTGTCATTTGAACACATCATATTTATGGCACAAGATCCTTATTCGATCAGTAATAAAACTTGTAAACAAGATAAGAAAAAAGTGAATTTTGAACTCCGAAAAGGCCCGTTATCCGGATTAACATCGTAATTCGGTGTGTGCAAAATAATAGCACCAAGATCAAAAACTCATGAATATGAAGTACAAGCCAATGGAATAGTAAAGTTTTTTGTTTTCATTTTTTTTATGAGGTTAGTACTTGGTCGTATAACCTTTATTTTTAAGTACAGCGTCACAACGTCGTTGGGTGGAGTTGATTATATTAATTTCCTCCACGCAATCTGCACAACATCCCATAGCTGTTTTGTATTTTTGGGTTTTGTTTCATATACAGCTTTCTTAACATCTGTCCAGAGGTATTCAATAGGATTCAGGTCTGAGGTGACCACTTCATAAGGTAAGGTAGCATGGTTTCTCTCATTATGCTTATATACACTTCGGCGGTCATCACCGGTTTTATTAAAAAAAAATGGCTAGTACCATAATAGGAGAAGCATCCCCATACGTTAATTTTTTCCCCGCCATGCTTTACAGTCTTGATAGTAAACTCCGGTTGAAACTCTTGGTTTTCTGCCTACGAACAAATGTCCTGGTCCCAGGAGTACTAAATAAACTATTTGGATTTCATTTGCCGATAATATATTGCTCCATTTAGAAGGTTCCCAGTTGAGGTGTTCTTTCGCAAATTTGGTTCGATTTAATAGGTTGATTTTTGGCAGTAGTGGTACTTTTCTGGGACTCCTGGCAGGTGAATTTTTCTTTACCAACCTTATTATTGTTGATGTTACCACGGGTAAATTTTACTCCTCTTTTATTTTCCTAGCGTTCATAAACGGGTTACTTGGACTAATCTTACTATTTATCTTTCATCGGCGGGGGTTAGTTTCGATTTTCTTCCTCTTTTTTTCTTCCTGTTGAGCGTATTATTTGGCATTTGCGGTCATTTGTTTCGAACACTCAACAATTTTATTTGTAAGCTATACCCTCAGAAAGCATTTTTCTTATTAAGGCACGTTTCTCAGGAGTACAATGCACACCAACACCCATTTTACTTTGTTAGCAAATTCGCACCTTGGAATATTATCTTTTAATAATTACAATATTATGTGTAAAATTAATTTATAACCAAAAACAATTCAAAAGACTGGTATACTCTTCGAAAACGCTCCTCAGAATGACATGGTGCTATTATTTTGCACATTTAAATTCGGTGGCATTTCCGGTAACGGGACCTTTCTTAATGACAAGATGCATTTTTTTAATTATGGGTTTTATGACTGATATAATAAGGATGTAGTGCAAAAAATATGAGGCATCTGCCTGCCCATAAGAAAAAGAACATAGTGCTATTATTTTGCACAGTGCTGTACGCAATGCAAGGTAATAAAAAGTGAAGTGCCATTTTAACTAGGTTAATTTTTTTCGTTTAAACTTTCACACTTTCTTTTTCTGAAAAAAAATAACGGTTTTGATGTACCCCTCTTCTTTCCGATCTAGAGATTTATAACAGAAGAGTAGATCAATATTTCAAATTTCAATATCTTGTAGATCAATATTTCAAGTATTTCATTTATAATAATTGTTGGCACTACAGTCCAAAGAGGGACCAGGGCGGCCTAGCTTGCTCATCAACTACTCGTGCTGTGCGCGCTACTGTTCTCTCACGAGTAGAAGGAACCTACAGTTTTTTGCCGACTCCGAACAGCGAGATTTGAGAAGCTTTCTTAGACAGTTATTACTCTTTGAGTGTTGTCAGCAGCTCGAAAGAGGTGGTGCCGTGAAAAATTCGAAAAATTGGTGTTGAGCTGGGAATCGAACCTAGACCCTTCGGCGTGTGAGCGTCGCACTCTACCCACTACGCCACGGCGACCACAAAAATATTTCATTTGCAGTTTTTAATTAACAATGTAGGAGTAGTTTAAAAGATTTAACTGACATTGTTTTAGTTTTTACATTACTTTTCGTCGATTGCGTTGCATATTCTCATCTTCAATCGCTCTTGATGAATGTTTTCAATCCTGAAATAACTAAACAATTTACTAACTACCATTCTGTCAATTTTTTTTTTGTGGTCGCCGTGGCGTAATAACTGTCTAAGAAAGCTTCTCAAATTTTGCCGTTCGGAGTCGGCAAAAAACTGTAGGTCCCTTCTACTCGTGAGAGAACAGTAGCGCGCACAACACGAGTAGTTGATGAGCAAGCTAGGCCCTGGTCCCTGGTATTATTATTTTTCTGTCAATTTTATTTCCTGTATTACATAACTTGGCACCGAAACAAGGGGAAGGTCGTCCTTATTAGGTGTTTAACATTGTAATATGTCATAATGATGAAGGGAACTGAAGGTTATCGCCACGACATTCAGTCTTATCTCTTATCGGTTTTCAAACTTTGAAGTAAAGAAATTTTAAATGGAATAAAATATATATTTTTTATATATTTTACAATTTCCTTGCATATCACTATGCACTTTACTTCACCTTTACGTGAAACTATATGGTTACCGAAAAAACAAGCGTCAGTCAAAATATGTATTCACTTTTATACTTGAAAAAGAAAAGCTCGTACAGTACTACTTATACAACCAGTGTGGTTTTACAAATAAATCATCTGTGATGATGACGCCATAATAATAGCGATACAAAAAGTTTATAAACACCATTAAATTAGTTAGCAGGCACAAAGGATTTAAAATGTATGTTACTTTATGAAATGTATAGATTGGGCACTTTGTATTGTGTGTATCATGGCGTTTTCATTAATTCTTATCACTACCTTAAAATACTGCTCTAGATTAGCAATTTAAATTCGTAGTGGACGAAACATGAAACACGATTGCATGTTTCTTTGTAAATAACATAGGTGTGCTCTTTCTTCCCTTACAAACCATCTAATGCAAATCAAATACACGAAGGGTATTTGCCAAGAAACTTTTTATTAATGTTATATATCTGCACATACATTTTATGTGTGTATTTGGAAGCTATGGTTTTAGCAGACAATTAGAATTAACATTTTTTTTTTATTTATTTGTCTATTTCTAAAGGTTTAAACATAAAACGAAACCGAGAAGGTACTCTTATTGTTGTCGATAGGAGAGGACGTGCTACTGGAGAAGCGTATGTTCAATTTGAAACGGTGGACGATACTGAACAGGCCCTTCTTCGCAACAGGGAAAAGATTGGCCACAGGTAAGCAAATGAAGGTTATTGCGTGTTACACTTACAGCCTAGATGTTAAAGGACACAAAACATTCATTTACCATTCGATATCTTTTGTTTGTCATCATTTATCATTCTGTATTCTATATTCATCATAATTTATGATGTAATATTTTCTGCTTATTATCACTTATGACATTCTAGACAGCAGTTTTGACTGAAATAATACAGTCATAAAAAAACTATAAAATGCAATTTCTAACACTGTGCGAACCTAAAGTAACTATGTATGTTCCACACTTTCAAATAATAATAAAATAGTTTAAAAGAAGTTAACTGTGCTTTCCTACATGCTGTTGTATTTAATATTATACATAACTAAACTATCATTAGAAAGTAGCCATAATGTTGTGTACACGCTTTTCAGTTGGTAGTGTTGAACTCTTTCATGAGATGGTAGGAGTATTGTATCGTTTTGCATATTAATATATGCCCCTTCGATGGGTGCTTCAATAACTACCGGAAAAATATATAATCTATCTGGATTGGTCGGTGCAATCAGCAGACTTGAATCTCATTGAGAACCTTTGGGATTTAAGGCGATGAGTTGCAGATCAACATTTAAAAAATAAGTAAGGTTCCAAGCACAAACGGTTGAAAAAGAAAAAATACGGGAACCTAAAAAAACAAATGAAATATCTTCAATGAAGGAAGACGTTATAAAAAACAAAGCTTATGCACCAAATATTAGATTTGTTTCGCTGGATTTGTAAAGAGTTATGAATTATATTATATATCGTCGTTTTTATAATGTACTTAATTGTGGGTGAAGTTATTGGATATAGTTTATTAACTTTATTCGTGCAGTTCATGTTGAACACAATTTCCTAGCTTCTGAACGTTTTGAAATGGCTGCTTGAGTGACACCCAAAGATTCTGCGAGCTCTTGTGTTTGACAAGAATCTCTATGGAGTAATACTTCCACTTCTTCACCTTCAAACTTAATTGGCCACCCATCTTCCAAGCCAAAATCATCACTTCTTAATCATGAAAACCACTTTGGCACGTTGACTCAGCTAGCGCATGTTTACCATAAACTTCCACCAAAATACGATGACTTTCGGCAGCATTTGTCTTCATATTAAAGTAATGAAGAAGAACTTCCCGCAAAAAAACACTTTTAGGCGCAGAGTTCGACATATTTTAGTGAAAAAAATTATTGTTGTTTACGCTTCAAATGAATTACATATACTGAAGAGACGTAAAATGACAGCAACTTTCTAACGCATCTTCCAATGGAATAATACAAGTTGGGCCATCACTTAGCAAACTCTGGTATATTTGTATGTTTCTATTTCTTTGCAATGCAGATATGCAAATTAATAAAAAAGAAAAACACTAGTATTGACTCGGGTGTTCTAAGTTTGTTGCCTTTATTTTGAATATATTTTATATATGAATGTAGTATGAGTAGAGTAGTAATGGGTAGAGTGCGACGCTCACACGCCGAAGGTGTGGGAGCGATACCCGGCTCAACACTTCGAATTTTTCACGGCACCACCTCTTTCGAGCTGCTGACAACACTGAAAAAAATTTCTTTCTACTAGTAAAAAATCTCTTAATTTAATGTCTTTTAACACGTGAAAAATGGCCTTCCGACATCTCTCGGTTTCAAATTGTGCAGCAATCAAATTTCTTGCTTTTGAATTAATGCAAATTTTTTCAACCGAACGAAATTGTTTGATTATGACTCACCCTTAACGATTCTAAAAGTGTGCTTTTCCACATCCATATATTACTAAAGCACATAGCTTTGGTAATTGCTTGACCTCAAATTATCATCATAAATGCTTTCCAAAATTTGTAATACTTTCAAGTGCTTGAACACCTCGAATTTTCGCGGCACAGTCTCTTTCGAGCTCCTGACAACACTCAAAAAGTAATATCTGTCTAAGAAAAAGCCGCCTTTCGGAATCGGCATAAAACTGTAGGTACCTTTTACTCGACGAGTATATATACGAGGGCGTTCAATATTCTCGGTATAGATATGAAGGAAAATGCGAATTTAATTTAAATCGTTTTTAGTTTTCAATATTATCTCTTCTAACATCAATGCATTTGTTACATCTTGAGATAAGCTTTTTTAAACCCTCAAAAAAAATCCTCTTTCTCTGCAATATCAGGAAACAGGAAATAATCACTAGGGGCAAGGTCTGGACTATAGGGTGGGTGTTGGATTTCTTCGAAACCAGAATCTCGCGCAGCAGCCTTGGAAACTCGCGCCGTGTGAACAGGATCGTTGTCATGAAGAAGCAACACACCCACTGCGAGTTTACTCCGTCTTTTCTTCTTAATTTCCTCCCGCAAATTTTGCAAAGTGGAAGCGTAGGATGTGGCGTTGATGGTTTCATCTTTTCGTTTGTATTAAATGAGCAAGATTCCAAAGAAACTGGCCATGAGCTTCCCGCACACGAAGTGACTTTGAACTTCTTTGGGGGGTTTGTTCCTTTTTTATGCCACTGTTTGGACTCTTGTTTGCTTTCCGGGTCATAGTGCTGAACCCATGTTTCGTGTACAGTAACGATTCGATCCATAACACCGTCCGCGATCTTACTACACATATCCAAAAGCTCTCTTTAGCATGCGATTCACACTTTTTTCTGAGGCGCTGTGATCATTCGTAGCACCCACCTTGTACTGACCTTTGAAAGGTTAAGATGGTCATGAAGAATGGTGTGAATGCTACCACTTGAACGCATGGTGATCTCTGCCATCATTTGCACCTTTATTCGGTAATCTTCAAGAACAAGTTTTTCGACTTCTTTGATGCTTTCTCCCGTACAAGCAGTAGACGCCGGAGCGGGGGTCGTCTTCAATTCTCTCTCTGCCTCTCTTGAACTCACTTGACTACTTTGGCACAGTTGATAATGAAGGTGCGGAACCCATCTCTTCATGAATATTTTTTTGACTTTTTCCTTGCTTAGTGAGAAATTCAATTACAGAGCGGTGCTCAATTTTCACCATCATCGCCTCAGTTGTCCTTATGGTTCTGTTTAACTAGAGATAAAACCTGAATTAATAGTCATATTTATATGAAATTTTATATCCACTGAAATAATAGTATTACTTGATAAATAAGGAAATTTATATATATAACCACAGCTTCACCCCGATACCGAGAATATATTGAATGCCCCTCGTAGGCATAATAATAATAATAATGATAATAATAATGATAATAATAATGATAATAATAATGATAATAATAATGATAATAATAATGATAATAATAATGATAATAATAATGATAATAATAATGATAATAATAATGATAATAATAATGATAATAATAATGATAATAATAATGATAATAATAATGATAATAATAATGATAATAATAATGATAATAATAATGATAATAATAATGATAATAATAATGATAATAATAATGATAATAATAATAATAATAATAATGATAATAATAATAATAATAATAGTAATAATAATATAATATATTAGATTATGAATTCTTAATTTTGCGTCGACTTTACTTTACTTCAATTATTAATGGATTTCAAAATGATCTTTAATATATACGCTTACTCTATTCAGGTACATTGAGATTTTCCGGAGTTCACTGGCTGAAATGCGTCGCCAATCTGGTAATCGCCCCGTCCCATATGACATTAAAGATAGAGGTGCCTTGCGTAATCGAGATGACTTTGGGAACATGAATTTAGCTATGACAAGGGACACAGGTAATGCACTTTTTCATATTTATTTAACTTTCTGAATTTTCAAATCTAACTTGAAATATGTGATGAATAGTGTACTTATAATAAAAGCGTCTATACGTTTACAAAATAAAGTAGACGTGTCAAACATTTTTTTAATTGAATGCAGTTACTCTTGTTAAACTTTTGGAATGATATCTCATCACTCAACGCTATCACCCTATTAATTATAAGCCAATAGAACATGAGAAAAAGAGGGGAGTGTCGTCAGAAAATTTATTTCAAGTGTGATAATTTTTAATATTTAAAAGTAAATGTCCTTAATTTATAAAAGCATTCTGAGGCAGTTACTGTAAGAAACGAAAATAAGTTTTTTGTTGTAATTTAAAATATATGTATATATATTGCCTGTTTATTTTAATGTGTGCACATTCCTCCAGTTCGTGCCTGGAGGGGTATATTTGAAAAGAGAATAGTAGTAGATATCGCAGTTCTTCATCGTTTTTATTCCAGGCCCATCGAATCGCACTTCCTGGATGGCAGTAATGTCTGCCTTGTAGCAATCAATGGCCTCCCCAAGTTGTTTGGCTGCACGTGGTCTGTTAAAGGACCTCACATTCCACGTGCAAAACCGAAAATCGTTGTCTTTAAAACGTTTGCTGGGGTCGTCAACAGTTAATCCGCCCTTATCCGAGGTATATCAGTTTTTCTAAACTATATTATCTTTACGTGGTGAGGAAGTTCACCTTACGCACAACCCACAGACTAGTAGGCCAGGCCCATTATTTAAACCCTCGGGCAGAGGGGCTCGCTGCATACATTGGTTCACCATACAACGAGGCTGTTTGTCAACTTGACCTTCGCACAACGACGTTACCTCGCGTGCACAGGCCTATGCTCCCCATGTTTTAAGGTTACTTATACTTTTTCTGATCCAACACGGAAGATAAGGTGCCATTAAGCTTAAAGTCTTTTTGCAAGTGAAGCAGATTTAAAGCAAAATAAGAAAAGCGTACTTCTTCAATGGTAGTTAGCTTAGTGTTTTTTGATAGCGTATAAAAAATCACAATGAAAGAGAATCTTCGCCCGAGGTATGATAGAGCACATGACTTTGTTTATGAGGGTATCAAAACCGCAATAAAGTACGTGCTTGGTAGGAATGCTATTTCAAATTAACTTTACACTGACCTAGATAACTAGCATCTAACACTATTTTTAACTATTATCGAACTTTGTTACTGTGTGTTGTAACTAGAACTTGATAAAATATATTATATTGATGTTATAAAGTTGTAAACAATATCAAACAAAAAATGTTTTGGGGCTTCATATTCATAGCAGTCTTTCTGTGGGTGTACTTTACTATGATGAAAATCATGATCTTACTGAACAAATTGCGGGTAAAGTTTGATTATTAGTGAAAGATTGTGTTCACAAATTAAATTCAAAGTTGTGAAGTCCGTATCGAAAAATACTATAACTTGAGCAAATTATTATATGAAAACATTAATAAAGGCTGAAGTTGAAGATACGACAGTGTCATTGAATATTTGGATGATTTACTTAAAATTACTATTACTATTACTAAAAGGCTGCTTTTGATTTGCAAAAATAATAGTTTTTGCTTTAACTACTATCAGTAAACGATAAAAATGATAACATGCATTTCTCGATGTTGCAAACAACACTTTTTTAGTCTTAAGAAGTGGGTAACGAATATATTTTATTACATGTTTAATCTACAATGGTCGCCGTTGCGTAGTGGGTAGAGTGCGACGCTCACACGCCGAAGGGTCTAGGTTCGACTCCCAGTTCAACACCAATTTTTCTAATATTTCACGGCACCACCTCTTTCGAGCTGCTGACTACACTCAAAGAGTAATAACGGTCTAAGAAAGCTTCTCAAATTTCGCCGTTCGGAGTCGGCAAAAAACTGTAGGTCCCTTCTACTCGTGAGAGAACAGTAGCGCGCACAACACGAGTAGTTGATGAGCAAGCTAGGCCCTGGTCCCCCTTTGGACTGTAGCGCCAACAATTATTATTATTATTAATCCACATATATCCAAAATGGTGTGTTGTTTTTCCGAATATTAGTATTGTATATTTGTATCCAATTAATCTATGAATTAATAACTAAAATGCGTAAAGTTATACACACTTTTCGATATCTCAAAAGTATTTTTTTAAAGGACTGCATCGCCGACTGTGAGATTTAGGGGATGTTTCGTACTGTACGGTCCCGAAGATGGTTGTCTACAAACTGAAAATTACATTAACCCCATAACATAAGAAAATAAATATGGGACCATTAGTCCACAGTTTTTTTGGGGGTAATACGCTTCCCAAAATTTTAGCACATGAACCTAGTGAGCACTGCTTTTAGAAAGAAATTGTTGCAAGCCATATAGCGTGTTAAACAAACTTTTTAAGAAATCGTTTTGATGAATATTTAATTTCGTGGTTTGCTAAGAAAATTTGGTCGTATAGGTCTTGTTTATCACATTGAATGATTATTTTCTCGGCGGAATATAAAGTTCGGATTGGTCTATGGGGACAGGGACATCTGATATCAACAATTCAGTCCGCGTCTGACCGGGATTGACTGCGGCCTAAGAAATGGAGTATTATGATAAAGATTAGTTTTTATCATCAGTGTCAAAAGGTATAACAACATTGGTATTGCTGTCCTATGTTCTTGTTGAAAGTAGTGAGAGCAGTGTCGAGAGAAATGATGGATTGCTGGGTTCAGAAGTAAATATTTTTGCAGTTATGTTGATTGTTGAGACTTCGGTGAAATTGTTATATTTGAGCGGATGTTTTGTTATTGTAAGCAATTGCGTTTTTTATGGTGTAAATGGGGGACGTTTTTTGTCTACTACAGCATTGTTCAGTTGCTTATGATATGATTGGTTAGAGACATAGATTTTGTTTGACTGGATGCTCATTTTGCTTCAAGGGTGCAACGTATATTTCTTGTTTTACTTTTCAAAAATACTTAAATTTGCTTTTGCATTCTAGTCTTGTAAGCGAGTACATTTTGGCTTTGTATCAACAAAAATCTAGAGCGAAAGGAGGCTTTTTTTTGTCATCAATGACTTTCCTGAATTTGTATGCGTCACTTATATCTGAGGTTTCATTTCTGACATAATTTAACTCTTTTGGTTTGTTGTTTTGCAACCACAAGATACGAAATAATTTTCTGCTACTATTTGTAATTTTGCAAGAAAGATGAGGTTCCCATCTTTCTGTTAGAAGATGTTTTCATTATATGGTTTCATATTCTGTTTTCTCTGTTTAAATAAAGTGTAACTTTACATACTTTTTGATTTTCGTCTTTTGCAGATATAAGTATGAGTCAGGGAATTTTGACGTTTATACATGAATAGGGAGGACAAGAAATTCTTAAACAGTTTTTATTTATTTTAATTTGAATCGTGTTCAAAGGGAGGAGTAGGTACAGTGGCTCCAAGTCAAACTCAATAGTTAATAAACCGAAAGCTAATACCAGATATACCGGTATGAAATGGGTGTTTTTTTTTTTTTTAATAAAACACTAATTATTGATGGGAAAGTAAAAACATTTTATTCAAAGTATTGGCCATTGTTTTCTACACATTTTGCAAAAAGCAAACCAATCAGACACCCAATTTTCGACCTCCTCGTAGGAATCAAAGTGCTGCTCAGCCAGTGCGT
This sequence comes from Eristalinus aeneus, assembly GCA_955652365.1. Classification (NCBI taxonomy): domain Eukaryota; kingdom Metazoa; phylum Arthropoda; class Insecta; order Diptera; family Syrphidae; genus Eristalinus; species Eristalinus aeneus. The sequence continues at coordinate 41,470,154 of OY019130.1, forward strand.
GTCCCATCGAAGAAAACAAATGGTAGTCGGAAGGAACCAAGTCTGGTGAATACGGCGAGTGGGGTAGCTGCTCCCAGCCAAGTGTTTTGATTGTATCCTGAACCGGTTTTACTTTTTGAGCAGGTGCATTGTCATGGAGCAAAATTATCTTGCCATGTCTTCTGGCTCATTCTGGTCGTTTCTCGATCAATGCATGGTTCAAATTGATCATTTGTTGTCGATAGCGATCAGTATTAACGGTTTCACAAGGTTTAAGGAGCTCGTGGTACAGCACACCTTTCTGTTCCCTTCAAACACACAGCGTTGTCTTCTTGCCGAATCGATCTGGTTTTGCAGTCGATGTTGATGGTTGTCCCAGATTAACCCATGATTTTTTCTATTTAGGATTCTTACAATAAATCCATTTTTCATCGCCAGTAACAATCTGATGCAAAATCGATTTTCTTTCGTGTCTTTGAAGCAAAATTTCACAAGTGTTTTTTCGGTTTTCCATCTGTCTTTCATTCAATTCATGTGGTACCCATTTTCCACACTTTTGGATCTTTCCCATAGCTTTTAAACGGTCAGAAATTGTTTGCTGTGCAACATTTAACATTGCTGCCATTTGCTTTTGACTCAAAGTGTCATCTCCATCCAATATCGCAATTCGGCGTCTTCAAACTTTTTTGGTGGTCTTCCACGTTCTTCATTTCTCACATCAAAAACTAACTCGTTAGAGCATTTTTAGTTGAAATAGCAGTAAAATAGTGATAGAGACGCAACATTTCGTCGATATTCAAGCGTGTCGATTAACTTCGCAGCATTATTATCTCCAATAAGTTTTATCGCTCGCTGTTGGATTCTATCTAATAGGTGCAGAGAGGTCTTAGGAGCACCGGACCATATAGGAGCGTTGTACTGAAGCTTGGGGCGGATGAACGCCTTATGTATTGTTGCCAGGTCAGAAGGCGTGAAATATTTCGTGCATCGCTTTAAGAAACCTAGACATTTCGCTGCATTTTTGGCAATCTCGAATATGTGATCGTTCAAACTTAGTGTTGAGGTGATACACGTACCGAAGATGGCAAGTCGTTTAGTTTCAACAATGCAAGAGCCATTCATAGATAATGAAAAGTTGTTTTGAGAACGCTTGAGTGAGAGTTTTGGAAGCATTAAATTCCACTCAATTTTTTTTACCCCAATCAATTATGCTGTCAAGATCGGAATTTAATAAGCTTAACAAGCTAAGCTGCCGTTCCAAGTCAATGGCCGAAGAGGGGGGAAGAGATCCGAGGAACGAATATGAAATGCTGAGGGTACTGTCATCAGCGGTCGTGTGAATTGGATTAGAAGTGGCAGACAGGAGGTCATTTATAAAAATGAGGAAGAGTGTCGGAGACAAAACGGAGCCCTGGGGAACACCAGCATTAATATGGTGAATATCAGACTTGAACCCATCCAATACAAATTGTATTGAACAGTTCGAAAGGTAATTTCTAATCCATTGAAGAAGAGACTCATCGACGCCAAAAGCACGCATTTTCGATAAGAGAGCCTGATGCCCGACTCTGTCAAATGCTTTTGAAATATCAAGTGCAACGATCTTGCTTTCTCCTACATTGTGCAAAGATTGGTTCCATTTTTCGGTGAGATAAGTAATCAAATCACTAGTAAACCTGTTGCTGCGGAAGCCGTATTGCCGGTCATTAAGAAGCTTCCGGGTTTGAAGATATTTTATAAGCTGACGATTTATCACCGTTTCCACGACCTTGGAAAGTAGGGACGGAAGAGCTATGGGTTGGTAAAGGGTGGGTGAAGATGGTTCGCCCTTTTTAGGGACGGGCTGGACAAATGCTGTTTTCCAATTACCCGGAAAGAGCCCTAAAGAGTAGGACAAATGGAAAAGCTTACACAGAACACCTCTTCAGAAGAAAGGGGGGATACCATCCGAGGCAACGGATTTGTGCACGTTTAGATCTGTAAGTACTCTTGCAACTGAACGAGTGCGAAAATGGACTTGTCCCATGGAGAAATCTACGCTCTCGAGTACAGGCACGGACATAGCGCAATCTGGAAGCGTTGAGCTGACTGCAAAATGTGCAGCTAATAGATTTCCTTTGTCTCAAGAGCTGACAGCTGTAATGTCATTGCAAATAATCGTTGGAATTGAAGACTCTTCTTTACGTTTTTCACGAATGACCAAACGTTGTTGCTGCCCTTAGGACAATTAACTTTTTGCCTCAACTTTTGATCATAGGAGAATTTAACACGAATTGAATTTCTTCCGGTTTTCCCCAGAAGGGTTGGCTTTGAAACTCCAGAAGCTTACTTTTCTCAATCTGATAGCCTCTCTCCAGCTCGAGTCGTACCACGCGTTTGTCTTCGGTTTGATACCGCATAGTGACCAGTTAAAATCCCTAAAAAAGTTATTTAGTCCGCTCCAGTTGGCATTCTCGTAGAGTCAGACTGTTTTTTTAGGGATTTGCTCTCTTACTAAATGGGGCGAGTACGGAAAATTGTCTGATACGACACAGTGGTCTGACGAGCCTAGAGGCGACAGTATGTCAACTGAGTATTTCTCAGGATAAGATGTGAGAAATAGGTCCACAAGCAGAAAAAATAACACCATAGACATTTCAACGAAAATGATGAGTGCACCAAAACTCGCAGTTATAGCGGAAGAACAGTTGGGAAAGCATGCAAGTCCATCAACAAATACGAATGTTCTTCATAAAGCGGGTTAGAATGGTAGAAGAGCCACGCTAAATCCACTGACCAGCAAACAAAACCAAGAATAAAAGACTTGCATTTTATTAAGAACACAAATATAAGGATTTTTAGTTCTGGGAAGAGGTCTTACAAATGAAAGCAAATTTAATATTTTAATATCAGACGGCAAAGAAAAGAAAACCCAACGAAGAACTGCTTCCAAAAAACTTGATATTCCCTGTTAAGCATTTTGGCGGATCGGTGATGCTGTGGGGATGTTTTTCTGCTTCTGGGTTCGGAAGATTACATTTCATAGAAGGAAAAATGGATCAACACGCTCTACATTTTGTTTCCCTTCTGTGAGTAGATTTTGTTTTATAATGACCCCAAGCATACGACTTGAGCCTAATTTTGCACAAAGTTAGTTCAATCTTTAAGGTTAAAAATGGTTGTAAAAAACGAAGCCTTTCACACAAGATTTTATTATTAATATTAATATTAGTTGTAAAAAGTAATGATTATTGATTTACTGTTATATTAAAACTTTATTAATAGTCGTCCGAGTTTGGCTTGTTCCTTGTTTTATGAGTTCCCTAAGATATGGAGTCATATTTTTTTTAAATAATTGAATTTGTAAATAAAACTTGGTGAAATAAGAAATAAATATATGTATGTTTTATGTCTACTTCGTTTCCTTGATTCATTATTAGCCTTTAATTGTGTTAATCAGTAAGTGTTCGAGTTTACCTTGGAGCCATAGTATATGTCATACTGCAAACTTTTTCCCGGTTTTTGTTTTGTTTTGTTAGACTTCGGCCCAAGTTTGCTTAAAACAAAATTGTCTTACACGTAGGTAAGTTTTCTAAAAACGCACTCAAAAAAAGCTTAAATGTATTTTTATTTTCACAATGTTTCAACATAATACTTTGTGTTTGTTTGTTTTCTCTCCAACCAGAATGGCCTTCATTTACCTTTCCCCAAATTGTGATCTTTGATGACTCTTTCTGCATATTTCAGGCGATGGTTCCACATAACTTAGGAAGGCCATACAACCCAGAAATTGCTGTTTCTTCTATGCCAAAAGTATAAACGTCGCATATATAGACGTCATATTTGTTACCCGCCACTCTTTATTCACACATAGTTGTATAGACCAATAACTTTCTACAATTTAAGTGCGCAAAATCTTCCAATATGAATTTAATGGTCTAAATATATGCTGTTTTTCTAGTTTTACGTTTGTCGTTTTATGGCACAACAAAAAATGATATGAAAGACGTAATTTTTCTTTACCAAAGGTCAAACACTAACTTAAAATGTAAAGTTTCATGACTTGCTAAGAGTATGAGTATACAAAAATAGTTTTGATATTACTTTTAAGAATTTCAGTCAATTTTTTCAAGAAAGCTTTTTTGCTTACATTTATAATTTCTATTTACTTATTTACAATTTAGGACTATTCAACAACAACAAAAACGGATTTGGGGGTGGAGCTAACAAGCCTATAGGTCTGAACAATTCTGGAAACGGGTTAAATCTGGGTGGATTTGGCATGCAGGGGGGATACAATAATGATAACTGCGACAGTAAATTTGACAAACCCATGTTCAATAATATGAATATGGAAATCAACTCAAACAATGGCAACAACAATCGCGACAAATTCTTTAATACGGGGCTTATTTGGAATAATGATGTAAACAAAAACATGAGAGGGTCGAATATGGAGAATAGTCAAAATAGCAGCGGATTTAATTACGGTATGGGTTTGTGAACTTAATTTTCTTTATAAATGTATTAAATGTGTCATAAATTCAGAAAAAGGCGGGAATAATTTAGGAAACACTTGTGAACGAGGTAATAACAGACTAAATATTGCGGCTATGATGGGAAATAAAATTAATTCTGATCACCCCATGAATACTTTTGGAAACAGTAAGAACTTTCGAACTGATAACGAATTATTCAGTATTCATATGCGGGGACTTCCATACAATAGTTTTGAAAAAGATGTGGTCAAAGTATGATAAGCTTTATTTTTTTTTAACAATATCTCAACTTTATTTTTTACAGTTTTTCGAGCCTATACGCCCAAATCACGTCAAAATTAATTTTAATAATAAGGGATTGCATAGTGGCACAGCAGATGCATACTTTAATTCCTACCAAGACTCCCAAAATGCAATGAAAAAACATATGGAACAAATTGGAAGCCGCTATATTGAATTATTTTTTGATGGTAAAACTAATGCAAATAGAGCAAATTTCAATCGTCAAAACCAAAATTCGTAATTTGTGCTATTTGCTTAAAACAGAAAGAAAACACTGTCCGTAGTAGCATAAAGAGATATCTTTAATATAAACTTTTACTTCCTTTACGGTTGATTGAGTTTAATGTTAGGCAAAACATGTTTTCTATACTCCTTTAGTTAATAGTTTTGATTATATTTTCAAAGAAAACAAATGATAGAATCTATGATTATGTATAGATAATTCAGAAACAAACACTTTCATTAAAAAGATTCGAATGATTTTAAACAGATATTACGAGTTAAAACCCAGTTTATCTTAACAAAAAGCTGAAAAAAGTTATTAAAATTTATACTGGAAAACTAGGAATTTGACTTCTATTTTTAATCTTACAAGATTCATTTGTGTTTTCTTCCATTAAGGACTTATTTCAAACAATATTTTTAAAGATTGCTTTCCCTAACTTTAACTTATTCTTTTTAAATCATTTGCCTTGTTCTTTCTTATATTCGCAAATTTATTCAAACATAGTAATAATAAAAGAGAAATAATTACTATTCGGAACTTATTAATAATGATTGATAAAATATCTTCACTACAGCTGTTCTAAAAAATAGAGAGCATTTCCGGTTTTTGACCATATTTGCACCAGTTAAAATATAAGAAAAATAAAACAATTGTATCAAAATTTTGTGCAAAAAAATTGTAATAAAAGTGTAAAGCTTTTTCTACTTACATAAAAAATATTTCAATTTTTTTGGCACTTATGATTTACAATATTAAATTAAACGAAGCAGCATTTTTTGTTTAGGGGTTTAATTTAAATTCTTTTCTCTTTCTTCGTCTCTATAAGAGCATATTTGACAAACTAAATGAAGAAAAGTATAAAATAAGTTCAAATAGATGCAAAAATTTAGCTTAGCAAATTCTTCTAATCCAATGTGTTTTATCAAAAAAAGTAATGATAATAATACAGTAATAATAATAATGATCTTAATAATAAACAAAAAATTGGGTTTTAATGTTACAGAAACTTATTTACAACAGACAAATTTAAGGGGGCATGCAGGAAAATGTTTTTATATTTTATAAAAGAAGTGTTTCTTTAGGAGTCGAGAGATACCAATGAACCTTGGTAGATATCTCAGTTTTTAAACCATGCTGAAGAAGGAACTAGTAAGAAACATTTTAAATATTTTTATGAATACTGGATAGCTTTGAAAAATTATGAAGTGACCAGAGGTGACCTATGGCGGAAGAAGGTTTTAAGGTTGAGGTGTGCTTGTCCAAGGTTTTCCCTCTAATGTGTTGAATTCCTGATGAAAATTGTTAAAAATTATATTAAGAACAGTACAATATACATAAATCATTACTATTAAACATACTAATTATTAACTGTTGCCAGAAAATAGCAACGGAATGTTCAACATTGCACTTACAGCCTGGGAAATATAGTACATTGTATATATATACACTGAAACAAATGTCCGTTTTTTGGAAAATGTTCAAAATGTGAAAAATCAGGTTTTAACCTTAACGAAAAAATATTACGTCCGTAAAACTAAAAACTTACTAAAAATTTTGAAAAAAATAAGAAACACAACTAGTTTTATATTTGAATTCTAAGCATTTTATTGCGTGGCGTTTTTTTTTTTTATAGTTGCGCTCATATTTTAAGGCATAGGAATAACTTCCACACCATTCATATGGATTGGGATTTAAAAGTTTTGGTCCGTAAAATTACTAAAAATTTTATATATATATTTGAATATATATATATATATATATATATATATATATATATATATATATATATATATATATACATATATATATATATATATATATATATATATATATAAGATAAGAAACACAACTAGTTTTATATTTGAATTCTAAGCATTTTATTGCGTGGCGTTTTTTTTTTTTATAATTGCGCTCATATTTTAAGGCATAGGAATAACTTCCACACCATTCATATGGATTGGGATTTAAAAGTTTTGGTCCGTAAAATTACTAAAAATTTTATATATATATTTGAATATATATATATATATATATATATATATATATATATATATATATATATTTGAATTCCAAGCATTTTATTGCGTGGCGTTTATTTTTTATAATTGCGCTCATTTTTTAAAGCATAGGAACAACTTTCACATTATTCATGTGGATTGGGATTTGGAAGTTTTGGTGCTAAGAGAATCTTGTACTTGTTTTTATAAATTTCTTATCTCTCTGTTAATCGGTCCACATAAGCAACAAGGCACCATTATCTGGTAGCTTTAGCGGGAAACAATTCTCTGTGATTCTTAATTAAACGTAAAAGTTTTATTTCCCAATATTTCCACATTCGTGTGAAACATAAGAAACAACCTCTGAATCTTACAGTACGTCCGAAAGTGCTTAAGGGTGAACTGGTGGGCATTTCCTGCGATGCATGTATTTTTGAAGAGGAGTAATGAAACTGTCTCATTCATTTAACTTTTTTTAGTTGAAATAGGATTTCCCTACGGGAAGAACCTTGAAAAATAAGACAGATTGAAAAGCTATCACATTGGTTTTGCCACTGTGGCAGAACACTTCTTTGAATGAACATGGGTATACCATGCAGGCCAGCGGATTTGTGCAGGTTTAAATCCTTGTGTAGTCTTGCAACTGTAGCAATGAGAAAATGAATTTGTCTCATGAAGCCTATAGTTGGCTGCAGCATGTAATACTGGAGTTTCAGCAGGGAACATTAGGATCGACGATGATAACGAATTCATTTTGTATCACCAAAATTACAAACATTTTTTGCGCCGAATTTAGATTGCAGAAAAATGGAACGCGTCTTATTTGTGTATTGTAGTCATTTTGGTTCTATTTAAACTTTCCAGTTTTGTTTAGAATGGTTGGCGTTGTAAGTCTGGAATTTATCTCATTGCAGCTTGAATCATGCCACAAATTTGCCGTGGGTTTGATACTCTTTTTTCAATTTTCTTTATTGAACAAAAAATATTTACAATTTCAAAATTTTAAGCTTAAGACTACAGTGCATATACATATATATACGTCGGCTCAACAATAGGGGCCCAACGGATGAACAACTGTCTTACATAGTTTGAGTGTGTACAAGTGAATTATTTACAATATAAAGATGTCTTGTTTTAACTCGGGGTGTTCAGATCCGTGTGTCGATGATGTTCCTTTGTTTTTTGTTTTCAGGATTAACCTCGATGGTAAGTTGTTTCACTGCTGGAGAAGAAGTGATACGGCTCGCATGCAGAAGATGTCGGGGGGGGGGAAATCTCTTCGTTTAACATGTTGTGTGCATTGAGAAATCGTTGTCCAGGGACTGAGCTCCTTAAGTTCCTGACGATTGGGTTAGGATGGATTTCCGTTTCGCATAACTGTTTCTTGGAAATTTGCACCAAGAACTGTTGCAGGGGGATGATGCGCGATTTTTCGTATACCTTCTTGTTGCTATGATGTGAGTATGGCGATGTTGAGCATGTTAACGAGTCGTCCGCGAACAGGCAACAGTTAACAGATGGCGATAATGGCGGTTGATCTGTGGTGTAGATATTAAACAGAATAGGTCCCAGTCGCGATCCCTGTGCAACGCCTGCCTGGATGTTCCTTGTTTCAATACACAGCGATCTGTTTGCAACAGAACCTACCTCTCCCTTCTGCACGTAAAAAGTCTTCACCAGCCAAACCAATCATTTCTGTGTGTGTTTCAAAATGTGTAAAAAATTGCTTTTTACAACACATATGACTAGTTGCGCCACTGTCCAAACACCATGTCGAACGATTGAAACTACCCGCATCAAGGCACCAATTTTCCTTTATTGAACAAAATATTTACAATTTCAAAATTTTTAAGCTTAAGACTACAGTGAATATACATATATATATGTCGGCTCAACAATAGGGGCCCGACGGATGAACAACTGTCTTACATAGTTTGAGTGTGTACAAGTGAATTATTTACAATATAACGATGTCCTGTCTTAACATCGGGGTGTTCAGATCCGTGTTGCTTTGTGGTGGTGCGGAGGGGGGGAGGGGATTTGTTTTCAGGGTCAACCTCGATGGTAAGTTATATCTCTGCTGGAAAAGAAGTGATACGGCTCGCATGCAGAAGATGTCGGGGGCAAAATCTCTTCGTTTAACATGTTGTGTGCATTGAGAAATCGTTGTCCAGGGACTGAGCTCCTTAAGTTCCTGACGATTGGGTTAGGATGGATTTCCGGTTCGGATAACTGTTTCTTGGAAAGTTGCACCAAGAAGTGTTGCAGGGGGATGATGCGCGATTTTTCGTAGACCTTGTTGCTATGATGTTTCATCCGGTCCTTGTCAAAGGTGAGACCGGTGCAGATTCGTAGTATCTTCCTTTCGAAGACCTATAGTTTCTCCATGCTGGTCTTGGAGATGCTATACCAAACAGGGAAGCCATACGCTATAATGGGTCGTATGAGCTGCTTGTACAGTAATAGCTTCGTCTTCTCGACAAGTCCGTTCTCACGTCGCATCAATGGGTAGATGCGATGGAAAGCGAAACTGGCCTTTTGAAATGTCACTTTGGAGTGAGGATTGAACTTCAACCTTTCAGTGAAGTTCACTCCAAGATACTTTGCCTTGTCTGTTGTCGTTAGTGCTGTCCCGTTGGGTAGCACTACCTTAATGCTCCGGCATTTTCCGGGTGTTCGGGAACCTCGTCGTGTTGGTCTCCGCAGACACATGAGGACCGACTTATTGGTATTGATGCGGATGCCCCACTTCTGATAGTAGAAGTAGAGCTTCTCCAATTGTTGTTCGATCCTCCGCGCTGCTGTCTGCGGTGACGGCGATGTTGAGTACGTTAACGAGTCGTCCGCCAACAGGCAACAGTTAACAGATGGCGATAATGGCGGTTGATCTGCGGTGTAGATATTAAACAGAATAGTTCCCAGTCGCGATCCCTGTGCAACGCCTGCCTGGATGTTCCTTGTTCTTGATTTGCTTCCTTCTATTTACACATAGAATCTCCTGGTTTGAAGAAAACTGTGGATGACTGCGATGAGGTTAGAGGGAAATCTGATTAATTTGAGTTTAAAGATGAGACCCTCCATCCAAACCTTGTCGAAGGCCTTCTCAATATCCAAGAAGCATGCCACAGTGACCTGTTGATTGTTTAAACCAGCCACGAGATCGTGATGAAACTTTATCAAAGGATGCAGAGTCGAGTGTTTTTCCCGGAATCCGAATTGGATGTCTGGGATGATGTTCGACTCTGTGCAGTGTTGCTTAATTTTCTGCACTACCAACCTTTCCAGGATTTTGCTCATATTGCTTAGCAGTGATATGGATCTGTATCCGGTCACGTTGTTAGCGTCTTCTTTCTTGGGAATTGCAACAATTTTTGCCACTTTCGATCTGCTTGGGAAGTAGCAGTTGTTGATGCAATTGTTGATGATGATAGTCAGGAGTATCATCACGATGTGTGGCATCCGCTTAAGGACGAAGTTGGAAATTTTGTCCGGTCCGGCCGATTGCTTTGCCGCACCATACATGGAATGATTTCCTCGATTTCTTCTGCTGTTGCAAGCTCCTGGTTGTCCGTCGGGTCATCAGCTGGGTTGTCTTCACTGAAGTTGACTGTAGGTGCATATGGGTGTTGGATGCTGCTCACGTAGTCTCTCACTTCTGCCACGAAGTTCTGATCTTCCGGAGGCTTGGGCATGAAACTGCTTTTGATACTCTTCGCTCTGAGAGGATTTCATAACCATCAAAATTATATTTGTACTCGTTTCAGCAGCGGCATTCACGTCACTTTTGAGGAAGCATAGTGACCAGTTAAAATTCCAAAATGTCCACTCCAGTTGGTTTTCTGTAGAGCCACACTGTTTATATTATTATTATTATTTATTAACCTTTGATTATAAATACATAAATTAATTTTTACAAAATGAGAGCTAACTCATTACAAAGTTATATATTTTAAGATTTTTTTTTTAATTAGGTTATATATACTTACCATAATATTGCGTATGGTGATGAGGTGAGGTTGAGAGTCATATATTTTACATATTGGGTAATATTGAGTTGCAAGTTGAACATACTGGTGGGTTCTCATTTCTGAGAAAATGTTGATGTGTTAGTGTGGTGTGCCCTAGACGCATTCTGGCGAAAGTTGAGCTCATGGCTTTTGATTTTGTGGTAGGGTAGATTGGTTTGGATTTGTCCTTATTTATGCACGAATAGTAGTGTTGATAGTTCTGCCAATCAGCGAGTTGGATAGCCTTAATTTTGTGTTGGATATATCTTGACAGGTGTTGTTTGGTGTTGACATGGAACAAGTAGACAGGAGCACAGCGAGCATGATTTGCAGCAGTGTCAGCGATTTCATTGCCTTTAATTCCTACATGGTACATTATTTTTAGCTTTCTGAGGGCTCTTATGAATTATGATTTGAATTTTTGACTGCATATATTACTGTCAAACTATCTGAGTATATAACATATTTGTTATGAATCTTCAGAGCTATTGTCGTGGTCTTATCAATGGCAATTGCTTCCGCACTGAGCCTTCTAATGTAGCCGCAAATAATTAATAATATTGCCCTCACAGCTAGGTTATTTTAAGTAGAATACAGTGGATGTTGCATTTGTACTTATTATTAAAGTTTAAACCTAGAATCCTTATGCTATTTACATTTTTAATATTTTCAAGGTAACATATTTACGACAGAAACGGGGTGTCTTACATTTATCTAGTGAAAGTTTGGCATTTGATATATCGGACCAACGTTTTTTTTTTTTTTTTTTTTTTTTTGTTGGAGGTTGGGGTCAACTACACTGGAGCACTCAGACTCAAATACTGGTCCATTGTACTACCAGGCAGTAACCTTCTTTTAATGTAATTTCTTAGTTTTCCGATGAAAAGCCAAGATGCGCTTCTGTGATATAGAACTTAGGTTTTCAGTTCCCATCACATCAGCGCCAAATAACCGCCACCTGATACGAGCGAAAGCAGGACACTGACAGAGAAAGTGCTCTGAAGTGTCTTCACCTTCTCCACAGGCGTCGCAGTGTGACATCACTAAGCCCAAGCCGACTCAGGTGCATAGCGAAAGTAAAGTGTCCCGTTAATACGCCAACAAGTCTTCTGCACTCGTTTCTGTCTAGAGATAGCAGAATCTAGTCTAGTTAGTTCATCGGCAGTTTCGTTTCCCTGGATCCCGTGATGACCAGCGACCCAGACAAGTCTTAGCGAATTCACCCTGCCGACCGAATTAAGAAAAGACTTGCATTCTTGCACTGTCTTGGAAGTGGCTAAAGGGTTGAGTAAGGCCTTGAGCACAGCTTGACTGTCGGTGCAGACACAGATACTTCTTCCCTTCCACCTATTCTTCATAATGTAGTTGGTGGCTTCCGCCTGGAAGACCGACGCGAAGTTTCCTAAGGAGGCGTGAAATCTAATGTTGTCGTCTTCCACGAAGGCCCCAGCTCCAGAACCCTCCGTTGTCTTGGAGCCGTCCGTGAAAATCAGACTACATTCGTTTTCCCGGTTCAGTTTCTGGCCACAGCTAGTCCAGGACACGTGGAAAGTCGACTTTGTAAAAGCGTCGCAACTGTATGGCGACCTCGCATCAGACGGCATGTCCATGAGAGTAGTATCATAGGAGTTGCGGTGTGCGAGGTCATCAAAGCTCCAGTGCGAGTGGAACCAAAGACCATTCCTTTTTAGTCGAGAGATGGCCTTGAGTGTGCATCCCATGATGTGAAGATCCAGGGGGGGATTAATCAGAGCATCGAGAGCAGAGCCAGGCGTGATGGGGAAAGCCCCTGTGCAGCCGAGACAAACTATTCTTTGAAGCTTGGTGAAAGCGGCAGTCACGTATTTGCGCGAAAGCTTGTTCCACCAAACGACTGATGCATAAGTGAGGAGTGGTCTTATCATTGCCGTATAGGTCCAAACGGATCTGTTGGGTGATAGACCCCAGGTTTTGCCGAAAACTCCCTTGCATTGCCAGAAGACTGACAGCGCCTTGGAGGTTTTCGTCTCAGAGAAGTTTACTGTCCAGGATAACACCTAGATATTTGGCTGCATTGGAAAGTGGGATATTGACGCCTTTAAGTACCAGTTGAGTCAAACCAGTCATATTCCTCCTTCTCGTAAAGAGAACAACCTCAGTTTTCAGTTTTGAGAGGGTTGACGGAAAGCCCATTCCTGGTACACCAGCTATCGATCATGTCGCGTGCGCTGAAGGCCGCAAGACATGGTCCGGTTACCAATACGGCTACATCGTCTGCATAAGCCTGGGCATAGGTGATAGAACTATTCAAAACGGAAAGCAGAGAATCAACCAGCATGCACCATAGGAGGGGAGACAGGACCCCGCCTTGGGGGCAGCCCCTGTTAACCTCCGACATTAAAAACTTGTCACGCTCCGCCTCCGCGATTATAGTCCTGTTCATTAGCATTGCTCTTATCCACAACACCAATGATTCCTCTACGCCGTGATTCCTGGCCGCATTACACATGCCATCAAAAGTCGCATTGTCGAAAGTGCCCTCTGTGTCGACGAAAAAAAAACTTTCAATTCTACCGACGAGATTTTGAAGTGCTGTCTCGCAAGATTTTCCGCGCATATTGCATTTGAGATAGAGGGTGTGATCGCAGAGCGTTTTTGCGCATGTGTAGTTCGACCAGCCTCTCCAAGCATTTTAGCATGAACGTGGTGAGACTGATAGGCCTGAAGTTTTTGGCTAGTGAGTAGTCTCCTTTACCAATTTTCTGTATAAAGGCTACCCTCAGTGTACGCCAGGTACTTGGAATGTATGCCAGCGCGAGGCTGGCAGTGAAAATTCTTTTCAGAGCCGGCTGCCCTTTCGCAGCAGTGCTGCATATGTGCCATCGGTCTGACTTGAAACCATCAAAAGACGCTCCAGCGTACTTGATGGCTTCATCAGTTACGACGAGCGATGAAATATACCAGCTTCTGCGAGTAGAATTTGTGTGCTCATCCCCAGTTTCGGAAATCGGCACTGGTTTTGAGCCAACTGTGATCCGGTTCCCAGGGAAGTGAGTCTCAAGCATGAGTTGGAGGGTCTCAGCTTTAGACTCGGTGTAGGTACCGAGACCAACTTAGGATGTCTCTGATGACATTTGAAAATAAAGCTTTAGTTTTTGCACAGGATATATATGTCATCTGCATAAATACAGTCGTCAAGTAGGTTGTGTTACACTATTATTTTGCTTAAATCATCGAAAGCAATGATAAAAAGGACTACAAATAGTGGCAAGCCTTGGGGAATGTCATTGAAAAGATAGTGGTAAACAGAGAAGCAGTTCTTAACTTTAACACAAATCTTTCTAGTTGTATAAAAGGATTTTATGTACCCAATGATTTTAAGTCCGATACTCTAAGTACAAAGTTTATCTATGACTAGATGAATACGAAGTTTACCTTTTTTATTTCGGAATTGGACAGCCCTAGTGTTTCAATCTGGCAACTGCTAGCTGACATTTTTGACGTTATAAGTACTCAGAACGTTTTGACATACGAGCGCTATTTGTGTCATTTACAGTAACTTAAAAGATTCATCTCGCCCAAAAAATGGAATTAAATCGTGAAAATTTTCGTGAGATTATTTTTTTACAACTTTCGACGTGGATTAACTCAACAACAGTGCATCGACGAACTTAATTCAATTTCTGGCGATGAAGCTCCATCAAGGACCAGTGTTTATCGATGGTATGGCGAATTCAACCGAGGTCATAGTTCACTCCAAGACGAATTTCGTGAAGGTCGCCCAAAATCAGTTGTTCCGGAAACCATTGATGCTGTGCGCCAACTAATATTGCAAGATCGTCATGTGAGCTACCGTGAGATTGAGACAACCTTAGGCATTAGTGGGACCAGCATACATTCAGTATTGCATGAACATATGAGCGTCAAAAAAATTTGTTCGCGTGCCGATTGGTCGAAAGAAATGCTCCAAAAATACGATCACAATGCTTCAAAACACGTCTATGACATCGTGACAGGTGATGAATCGTGGATTTACGCGTATGAGCCCAACAAAAGTTCTTCCAAGCAAATGGTCGCCTGTTTTTTTTCGGAAAAAGTGGACATGTCGCAACCGTACCACTAGAACAATTGTTGTAACGAGCAAGGAATATGAAAATATTTCTCTTCTAAAAGATGACAATGTTTTAATCCTCGCAAAATCACCGGCAATTGCAGAAAAATTCTTTAATATGGAAATGATTTGTGATATCCCAGTATCGGTCAAGTTGCATGCAAATTTGAATTTGGTATTGTGTATGCTCCTTGCTTAATAAACACCGATTAAAATGAAAAAATTAGAGAGCTCAGGCCACAAGGTGTGATTGATGTGTATAAGTTCATAAAAAAGACAGATAAAGGAGGAGAACGCAGAATTGATGCTATTCACCTTCGATCGATACTAGCATCCACTAGTAATTGACATAGCGTGGTACAAAACAAAAGTTCAGGAATATATCCCTAGACCAATGAGATGCAAAATATGCCGACTCCTTGGTCACACCGCTAAGAAATAGGAGAAGAAGACGAAATTTGCGAAACTTGCAATCTGCCACTCCATAAACTATCAGAATGCACAAGAATAATGTGCGCTAACTGCTCCGGACCTCACCCATCTTCTTCCAAAAACTGTCCCAGATAACTCCAAAACAAAGAACTATTAGCAATAAAAACAAGAAACAAGAGCAGATGCCTCCCAGATACCTCCAAATCAAAGAACTATTAGCAATAAAAACAAGAAACAAGTGCAGCATGGGAGAAGCCAAGCACACATACAATCAAATGTACCCCTCTCAACCAATACCCAGAATCAAGTCCTACGCTGACAAGGCAAAAACTGTTAATACCAAGGACTCTGGCCAGCTGTCAAAAAATACTAACGACCAAAAAAATACATTAACCAATAATAACAGAAACTCAAGCAATAGAGCACCTACTACACAAAAAGAACCTCAATCTAAATCCTTGAATAAATCCAAGCCATCCTCACTCATATACGAGCTGCCAAAGTGGTATGCTCAAGCAAACCTTAAAGATTAAACTTAAACAGCCAATTACAATACAAAACATCTACCGACCATCCGAACAGCCTACCACACAAGAAAAATTTCACGACTTAGCTGCAAATAACTCTACGCGCAATATAGTAGTTGGTGACTTCAATGCCAACAACCTGATGTGGGGCTCCCCTCACACCAATCAGGCAGGTAAAATTGTTGCGGAATGGCTACAAAACTCCAACATGGTTTTATTAAACGAAGGTTCACCCACCCACTTTTCCACAAGAAATACACAAACGGTCATTGACTTGTCGCTGGCCTCCCATTCCGTGGCAGCCAAAGCCACATGGAGAACGCACAATTATTTAGAAGGAAGTGATCACTTCCCAATTTTAATTGATACAGGTTCCTCTTATTCCCGCCCCAAAAAGTTTCATTCCCGATTTCTAGAACAGAGAACTGATTGGACAAAATTTAAAAGGAATGCAGACATTGTTTCTAAATACATTCCCTCTTCTACAAATATAAACAAAGAAGCGGCAAATATAAGAAAAATTATAAGAAAAGCAGCAGCCACCTCAATTCCATCCTCCCACCCTCCCCAAAAACAAAGTCAACCCATTTGGCTCAATCACAACATACAAATACTTGCCATGGAGAAAAGACGTGCCTGGAAAGAACTAAAAAACCGTCCTAACAATACCAATATCATTGCATATAGAAGATTGGATGCTTAAATAAAAAGAACAGTACGAGACGCAAAAAATAATGCCTGTTCCAACTTTTTGAATTTAATCAATCCATCAATGGACTCAACATGCCTTTGGAACAGAGTCAAGTCCCTAAACGGAAGTTTAGCCCGAAACAACATCCATTTATAAGACAGGCACCTTCAGAATCTCTATTCGCAACCAAAGGATCCACGCCTGGTTTTGACAAAATCACCTTCACTATGCTGAAGCATTTGTCAGGTGAGCTTCTTCTTAGACTCACAAATTTGTATAACAACATAATGGCCGACGGAATCACCTTCACTATGCTGAAGCATTTGTCAGGTGAGCTTCTTCTTAGACTCACAAATTTGTATAACAATATAATGGCCGACGGAATACTTCCACATGAATAGAGAAAGGCTATTTTAGTCCCCATACCGAAACCGCACACTCAACCGGAATACCTTGAAAGCTATCGTCCAATATCCCTCATTTCGGTTCATTCCAAATTATTTAAAAAAAATAATTATAATAATAATAGAATCAAATGGAAACTGGAAAGCCATCCTCACAACGGGCAACACGGTTTTAGACCAGGTAGAAGCACAACCACTCTGCTGCTCATGCTTGATCAAGCAGTTCATACAGAGTTAGCTCTACGCCATCACTCCATCATGTTGTCTATGGACTTGGAAAAAACTTTCGAAAGAGTAACTATGCATACGGTATTAAAACAACTTCGAGACTTGGACTTCAACACAAACCTTATAAATGTCATACACTCCTTTATGTCCAACAGATCGATAAAAGTTAAGGTAAATGGGTACTTCTCTCAAGAACACAAGTTAGGAAATAGAATCCCACAAGGATCAAATCAATACTTACATTTGCAGAAAACATTTTCATCTTTGGCCAGATAAGGTCAACTCCTCGATGAACGTTATCGTACAAAAGGCTCAAGAGTGGTGTATGAACGTGTATGAATGGAGCAAAATTACCGGTAGAAAAATTCGATGTCTTGCACGTTTGCAAAAAGAGAGCCTACTCTAACACAAATACAAATTTGCAAAACACGGTCTTACCCACAAAAGAAAACATGCAAATTCTCGGGTTAACGTGTAGAGAAATTTGGAATACTTGCACATAAAAGAATTGTTGCAAATAAGCTCAGTAACGTCTTAAACTTACTGAAAATTATATGCAAAAAACAAAGATGATCCCACCACAATACTGCTGTACAAATAGCCCAAGCCTTCATAAGAGGTGCTACACAATATGGAGTTGCCATATATTGTAACTCGACCAAAAGAGATGAAAAAACTGTTCAAACGAAAATCAACTCCATACTTCGAAAAGCTACTGGAGCATTGCCCTCATCAGCAATAGAAGCGCTATTAGTTGGAACACACACCACATACTTTGTACAGATGAAAATAAAAGCACAAATAAAGTTAACAGCAAAAGCCATCATAAACTGCCACCATCCTGGTGGCTGGAAAAGGTGCAAATTATCTCAAATTAAGAGTTCGCTCTTCAACTCTATCAGGTATCTAACATTGATTAAAACTCAAGTTCCTGAACCCCTATCTTGCGATATAGACCCGAGTCCTTGGTTATTTCCAAATTTGTTAAAAGTAAGACTTCACCTGAAATCTATAGGAAAATGTTTACCGAAAGTCTATCCACAGGACAATTTGACTGTGTCCTGTACACTGACGCCTCCACAACGGATGAATCTACTGTACTGTGTATACAGACATGACAACAACTGCGACAGAGTCATTACACAACAACTTTTAACACCAAATAAAGTCCACTTGTTGGCGAAGTCATGGCACTAATAGATGTAATCAAAATTGTCACTACAACCGCAGGAAAGATAGCCATTTGGAGTGACTCTTTGAGTTCTCTACACAGTATCTCAACAACAAAACCGGAACACCTGCTTTTCTGTTCATCCGATCCATAATAAAGCTTCACTTTCCAAAAATTAAAATAATATGGTCTCCAGGACACGTAGATATTGTAGGTAACGAAAAAGCTGATGCCGCTACTTGGGAAGCCATAAAAATACCATTGTATTTTACTCCACCTACATTCTCCTCGTCAATCTTTAAGCCTGCATCAAGAGAGCTGAAACAGGAAGTAGAAACACGTTGGAACCAATCAAATACTTCCCTAAGATGGCACAAGGAGAGGCTAGGAGAGTGACCTACAACACCGATCTCAATCGCTTGCAATGTGTACAACTCTGTCGCATACGGTTGGGACACGCGCTGTTCTTTACAAGAATGAACGCCCTCCGCTTTATAATATTAGTCAAGAACCACTTACAATTGATCATTTCCTACAGAGTTGCAGATTAACTGTTTCGGAAACAATGTGCCTTCCCTAAATGATCTTTTAGACACCACCATCCATCCAGATTTGGCCGCCGTGGAGTAGTGGGTAGAGTGCGACGCTCACACTCCGAAGGGTGTAGGTTCGATTCCCAGTTCAACACCAATTTTTCGAATTTTTCACGGCACCATCTCTTTCGAGCTGCTGACAACACTCAAAGAGTAATAACTGTCTAAGACAGTCGTCCACAGACCACCGTGGTGTAAGTACGTGATTCGACTACGAGAGAAAAAAAGAACAGAGATTCTAGTATAGAACAAAACCATGTCACTCAGAAAGGTTCGGTAGCTCGGGTGTTAAGCACAAGTGCAGTGAGCCAACAGTCCCCGGTTCGAATCCGGGGGAAAATAAAAGAAAAGTTTTTTTTTTTCAATTAAAACATTAATAGAGACACAAAGTGTGAAAAAAAGTGAAATGGAGGGTGACGAGCGACCCGAGCTCAGTAAATCGGGTGATTTCAAAACACCGGTGGCGGGGACATCAGGCCACCTAACCAGTGACGGTAGCATCCGCGTGGCTAGCCCCATGAGCGGAACTGCCGATTTAAAAAAGAGAAGGAAGAGGGCTCAGTTGCAGCACAACTTTACGAAGCGTCGGACCACAGCAACAAGAGGAGCCCCAGCAACAACAGCAGAAATCGAAGGTCCGTTGCCCACCTATAAATGTCTTCGGCATGGGGACAAACGAGCTAGAGACCCTATCTGAGTTGGCCTTAGAAAATAATACTTATTATATAAAATATAAGACTCCACAAACCCACACCGTTCATTGCCTAACAATGGACGGATTTAAATTTATTAAAGAAAAATTAGCGGCATCGAACGCCGATTATTAAACATACACCCCCAGAGGAGAAAGGCCACAGTCTTTGCTCCTCAAAGGCATAAATCCTTCTACAGATCCGAAGGTCCTCCTCGACAAGCTGCGAGGAGTTGAAAGCGACGAGGTCCATTTCGTAGGGGTTGAGCCTTTTATCACTGCGGCAGCGAAAGCGAAGAAGAAGGCACTTCCCTTCTTCTTAGTCCAGGTATCCCAGGGCACGAAAATGGACAACCTACGAAAAATCCGTTTCGTAGGTGGTTTTAGTGTTAAATGGGAGAAATTAAACAAAACTGACCACGTACTTCAATGTGCGAAGTGCAGAAGGCTGGGGCACGTCGCGGAGAACTGCAATATTTAGTTCCGCTGCGCACGTTGCACATTCAGTCACAACAAGGGGGAATGTCCTTTAGGTATGGAGGAAGTCGAGGATAAGGCGCTCCTTAAATGTGTACTCTGCGGAGGAAATGGACACCCCGCAACCTACTTGGGGTGTCCACGAATAAAAGAACTCCGGCAGAGAGTAAAAGAAACAAGGAACGAAAAAAAGGTAGCCGCCAGGCCAGCTGCCCGTGCTCTGACTACCCCCGTTACGCCTGGTGTCTCCTACGCCCAGATGGTGTCAGGCAGACAACCGATACAACGGACAGTGCCAAAGGCTGCCCCGGCTCCAATGGCCAGGCAACCTGAAGCAGACCCCTCCATAAGGGATGTACTGTCCTCCATCAAGTCGATGCAAGCGCAGATGATTGCCTTGCAGAAACAGATGGTCGAACTACAGACCAGTTTCTTTACGCAGACGGCTAGAGTAGATTTCCTCTTCTCTCAGCTGCCTGCAAACAAGCGCGCTCAGATATAATGGGCTCACGCGAGGTAAGAACCCTTAAGATCCTAGCAGGGAATGTTAAGTCGCTGATTAGGATCGAACGAAAACTAACGCTTGCTAATTTATTGCAAACCCATAACCCTGATGTGCTGATGGCTAGCGAAACTAAGCTATGCATATTATAAGAAGGGACCGACCCCAATCCACTCGAGGTGGCAGAGTCGCCCTTTTAATAAGATCATATATAGCAATGAAGTTAGAAGGTCTGGTGTGCTAGATGCGGTCATCGCACGCATCTCTCTCCAAGGTGGAAAGAAGTTGTTTGTGATCGCTGCATACGCATCAGAACCTCAAAATCCTAACTTTCTTTCGGAGCTTGAGGATCTCTTCACCAGCCTCCGCTTGAACTCGGAAGAAAACTTGTATATACTAGCCGGGGATTTGAACGCCAAACATAGTGAATGGGGTAATATTGTTCCAAATGAGAGAGGAAACGCTCTCTAAGAGTGGATGGAACAAAACAATATTGAGTTCAGACTGGATTTGCTAGCAACCGATAGACCATCATTTCCCAGAAGCGGGTAATATCTGGATGTAATGCTAATCGACAGACGACTAACGATACGAAACGTAGAGCGACGCACGAGGAACTGTCTTACTACGGTCGAGTACGACAGTGACCACTGTAGTCTCGCCGCGGTAATTCAGCTCCCGAATAAGCTGGAGGAACTTGAGGAATTTGTGCAAACGCATCCTTATAATTACAATAAGGTGCGCTGGCCACGTTTCGCTAGAACCTTAGCCAAAGAAATAAGTTCGAGTGTGATCAATCCCCCTACGAACAGAAACCTTACAAACGAAGAGGTTGATGGGTACCTCACACAAATGGACGAAGTCATTAAACGAACAATGGACAAAACTATTCCAAAGGTAGCACAAACTGCTGATGGCGACATCTATCGGAATGCTACGATCGATGCACTTTAGGTGCAAAAAAGTAGACTCCTGTCAAGACTCAAACTTTTGTACAGGAGATTTACAGATCCACAGAATGCGGAGATTCGCTGTCTGAAGTCACAGATCAAAGTACTCCAACAGTTAATCAAACATAATTACAGACTAGCTGTAAGCTTGCATTGGGGCAATAAGATTCGGGCTGTAAGATCTAACAACCCGAGCATGTACCCGCAAGTAAATAAAATCTTTCGGAGGAAAGACCATAATGACATTCAGAGCGTTCGACTTGACAGAACAACAGACAACGCGAACCTACTTACTTCAGTTGGCATCGATCCTGATAGAGCTGTGCTTGACAACGACTATTTTGCAGTTGATGATCCCCAGGAGAAGGTGAAAGCAATTGGTGCTGTCTTCCAGAGAGTGTATACGGTCAACGAGACTCGAAATCCGAATCACGATCTGGAGAACAGAGCCTTGCTTAACCATGTCTCTCTTCGGAATGAAATAAGTCAATGGCGATCCGAGAACCCTGGTTTCACCAGGTTCAGTGACGATTTTCCGGCAAATAATGTCGTCGCCGATGATGGAAACAACTCCATCCTTATATCAAAAAATGAACTCCAAGGTATCCTCAACTCACTGAAAAAGAAGAAGTCAGTGGGAATAGATGGGATACCAAATATTGTTTTGCGCCATCTACCCTCTGAGGCGGTGGACGTATACATAACTCTGTTCAACAATGCGCTGAGTTGGTCAGGCTTGGCATCCATAAAACATTGCTATATATGATCTACGACATGGTAACAGGTAGGAAGTTCGTTGTAAAAAATGGCAACGAAATTTCCACCACTGTGTTCCATATAAACAATGGGTTGCAACAAGGAGCGGTGGGTTCGCCGATCTTGTTCACTATATTCACTAGCGATCTTATAGGTTCTATGCCTAACATTATAGCGTTTGCCGATGATCTTATCGGGTACAGATCAGGTCCGAAGGTTGAAGAAATAAACGGTTTGTTGCAAAAAATAATAAGGTGCACCACGGCGTATTGGATATATATGTCAAGCATATAATTAACACATACGCCCTGATGCACGCGTCCGTATAGCTATACGGACATAGTTAAGATCATTTATAGTAGTTAAATAGAGTTAAGTTTAGGTCTATATAATTGTATATAGACATAAGTTTAGGTATAAAAACATTTTTAGGTATGTAATTAGGTTAAATAGTTTAAAAAGTTAGGTTAAGAATAATAAATGTAAATCCGAGTTTTTACAATTTTCTTGGATTAATTCATTTAATATATATATGTAGGTTTAAGAACTTATTAAAATAATACAATAACTCATGAAGCCGAAAGGTAAAAAACAAAACCCTAGATTAACTTAGAGTACTCATGAAGAGTCAGTAAGTTAGAATTAAGATCAGTAGATTACTTTGGTAAGCTAGTTTTAAGTATTTTTGTCTAGCATGTAAGAAACTGAATTATGGTAATTATAAAAAAAAAAAAATAACTGTCTAAGAAAGCTAATTTCGCCGTTCGGAGTCGGCAGAAAACTGTAGGTTCCTTCTACTCGTGAGAGAACACTAGCGCGCACAACACGAGTAGTTGATGAGCAAACTAGGCTCTGGTCCTCACTTTGGACTGTAGCGCCAACAATTATTGTTATCCCTCCAGATAAATCTTTCCTTTTTAAACTAATAAATAAACATAAACTAAATCTAATTAAATAAATTCAAATATATTATATGTATATATTATGTTATATGTATATATATAAGTTTGTTAACGTAATGACCATATGGTCTCTGCTCCCCGGTCTTTTTTATGTTTAACGGATAATACAAATTCATTTGAACTATTACCTGTGATAAAATAAAATAAATTTTGTTTTTCTCTAATCCCGAAATATAAAAGGCAACCTTCGTACCTCTCTTGTCAAACACTTTTTCGAAATCAAGTGAGAGAATTGTTACATGATTATGAGCTGATATGGCATTGGATATGAAATGGTTCAAATGAAGCAGCGCATCGACACAATCATTAGTTGGTCTAAACGCTACTTGACTAAAACTAATCAGTCTTTTGGAAGCTGTAAATCAGAGCAGTCTTTTTGAGGCAATGTTTTCTAAAACTTTCGCTATACATGGAATAAGTGTTATCGAGCGATAACCATTGGCGTTTTGAGTGTTTTTGTTTTGGCAGTGGAATTAGTGTTGCCAACTTGCAATACTGTGGGATGATGCCCGTTTGAACAGGTCAACAGCTTAACTTTTATCGAGGGATGGATGTTTTTCAGCGTAGGATAAGATATTCTATCCCTGCTTGGGGTTTTTCCTTTAAGCTTATCGAAGCAAAACTCGAGTTCCAGTATAGTATGGGTGAACAAAACTATTTTCTACGGTACCATTAGGGCAGGTTGGCTTCCTTACATTGAAGTTGGAGCTAAACGAGTTGTCTTTCGATTGATTGGACCAGGTATGTACGAAATAGTTGCTGATCTCAGTGGGGTTGAAGATTTGACCTCCCGGGGCTACCATTGAACGATTCTTATGCCAGATTTCAGTCGTAGGTGTATTCGAATTAAACGTTGAAGTTAATGCATTTAGGCACATTTCTTTGCTTAGTTTCATTTCTCTACGAAACTTGTTTGTGTGTTTTTTAAAATTATGCCAAGCTTTTACCCTTTCGTGCTTTAAGGTCGTCAGTACTGCACTCCACCATGCTACAACACGCTTGAGAATGATGGGAGCAGTCTGAGGAGTTGACTTTTTTGCAGCAAACTGAATTACTTTTTGTAGCGAAGCAACCTCTTTGTTGACATTGGACGAAGGGTTTTTGTTTGACAGGTATTCTAAGATGTGCTTTTGAAAACAAGCCCAGTTAGCGGTGTCAGTCTTGAATTTCCGGTTTGTCAAAAATTTGCCATGCCCTGATCCAATGGTTACGGTGCTAATTATAGGGAAATGATAGCTGTTATGGAGATCATTGCCCCTCTGGGCTTGGTAATGGATGAGCCCCACAAAACACTTCAGGCATTAACATCACCGACAAAAATACAGGGGCTGTGGATTTGGCGCATGATGTTTACTAAGTCGGAGCTCGAGAAAGCTTAATCTGTGGAGCCGGATAAATCACTGCCTGAACAGCAGGGTTGTGGTTGTCAGTATAGATCATATTATTGTTGTTCATAGTTATCTGAATCTGGGGGATTAATGTAGTAAGCATTATATATTTTGAGTGATTGAGTGAAAGCTGATATTGGAGATTGTGCTGTTTGACTCAATTGAGTTTATGGGTATAGTGAGAGTGGTGATGGTATTGTTGTTTTCTTCGGAATCTGATGTGGAAGAGCTTGAGATTTTTTGATTGCCAGAAGATATTGGTTAATTTTTTTGTAGAGCTTGTACTTAAGATGGGGCGAAATATTTGAGTTGTTTTGTGTTGTCTGCAGAATAGTATTGCCTGCCACTTTGGCTTATGTTGTCTAAGGGGGTGGGGAAGGGCTTATTTTCATGTGGTTGTCAGTATAGATCATATTATTGTTGTTTATAGTTATCTGAATCTGGGGGATTAATGTAGTAAGCATTATATATTTTGAGTGATTGAGTGAAAGCTGATATTGGAGATTGTGCTGTTTGACTCAATTGAGTTTATGGGTATAGTGAGAGTGGTGATGGTATTGTTGTTTTCTTCGGAAGCTGATGTGGAAGAGCTTGAGATTTTTTGATTGCCAGAAGATATTGGTTAATTTTTTTTGTAGAGAGCTTGTACTTAAGATGGGGCGAAAGATTTGAGTTGCTTTGTGTTGTCTGCAGAATAGTATTGCCTGCCCTTTGGCTTATGTTGTCTGAAGGGGTGGGGAAGGGCTTATTTTCATGATTTTTTTGTTTGTATCAGCCATACTGCATTTGTGTATGGTTTCTATTTTGAGTGTATCTTTTGCTTGCTGGTAGCGCACACAATTTTTAGGAGAGGCAAGGTGACCACTGTTGCAGTTAGCGCATTGTGTTCGTGTGCATTTTTTGGGTAAATGTGGTGGTAAATTGAAATTTACGCACGAGGGGTTCCCTCTGCATTGTTTGTATGTTTGTCTCAAGAGCTGTCAGTTTTCGCATAGCATTGGATTAGGGAAATATTCGGTAACCTGGACGTTGTACCATCCAATGTTGACTGATACTGATTTTTAAAAACATTTTATTTAACAGTATGCATTGTACGATTATTTCTCAGAATAAGAATAGAGAAACGGGTCCTAATTGTTGGCGTTATGATTGCAGTCAAGTATTCGTATTGGCTCATTCACAAGCTGGGTCAAATTATTTGTTCAGTGTTCAAATTATTGTTCAAAATTTCAACATACTTTCCTTCTAGTGCTATCAGTTCTAAATGTCGAAGTCAAGAAGAATTCTGTATATTGAAATTGCACACAATAACAGCTTCAATGAGAGGATACATTTATACTATTGCTAAAATAGCGTCGAACAGTGCTTCAAGCTCAATAAAACTTGCATTGGTGACCATATTTGAACTGCTATTTGAAGCAGTAGTGAAACTACAGAAAATATAATTTCGGATTAGGACAGATGGTCACTGTTGTCATTGTCACATCACTATGCGTAAATAGCGAGACCGTAGTGTAAGAAAAATAAAACTATGTTTCAAATCTGTTAAGCTTGTTTGTAACGGGTAAGATGAACGATCACGGCAATGAGATTTACTGTAAGTTCACAAAATTTGCTCACAACCCCAAAATTGCCTTCTCACACCAGTCAGAAACATTCGGTAATCTGGTAAAGAAAGAAAAATTTACAAGTGTCAAATTTTGATTCGCTTCGGCATATAAATTCATGTAAATATGATACCCCTAAATAAAAATTACTCTTCAAAATACACTACTTCAGAATTTTATTATTATTTTAGGCACACTAGCCATTTTTCAATGCTCTAAAAATGGAAAATCTTTCTAGGTTTAATGATTCCATTTACTAAGCATTATAGTTAAATAAGCCTTTCTTTCATTGTTCATTGTTCTTGGGCTGATATGATGATAAAAAGGATCATTAATGCAATATTGAACAGTTTAGTTGGTTTTTTATGGCCGTCTCCTGGATTCTTCTTTTGGATCTTAGGAACTCAGGGGTATTTGTCTATAGGTGTCTCAATGACAGTAAGTGACTTTGGCATGTCTTGCCATTTGATCTATAGTCAAATATAGGAATCAAATATATGTGGTTGGGTGAATAAATTAATCGGTTGAACCAAAACCACAAAAATTAAAAACGTTTGTTTAAAAACAGTTTTTGCTTATTGTTTTTATTGTAATCTTAAAAAACGAATGAAGTATTTCTTTCGAAAACTGCGGGTTTTTTTTTTATATAATAGTGATAATTCTGTGGTCGCCATGGCGTAGTGGGTAGAGTGCGACGCTCACACTCCGAAGGGTCTAGGTTCGATCCAGTTCAACACCAATTTTTCTAATATTTCACGGCACCACCTCTTTTGAGCTGCTGACAACACTCAAAGAATAATAACTGTCTAAGAAAGCTTCTCGAATTTCGCCGTTCGGAGTCGGCAAAAAACTGTAGGTCCCTTCTACTCGTGAGAGAACAGTAGCGCGCACAACACGAGTAGTTGATGAGCAAGATAGGCCCTGGTCCCCCTTTGGACTGTAGCGCCAACAATTATTATTATTATTAGTGATAATTCTAAAATGCCATGACCTACGTTTGCTCCAGGTTGAAATATAGTTGCCAATACTTTGTCCACACCCCTTCTGATTTTTTTTATTAGATTGAGTCGTTATGTGAAGCTGTTGGTCAGTCGAGTACAATAGTTCTATTGTTTTTGCACTCTTTTCTATTAAGGATGATGGTGGTGTTTTCTAACCCTTGCCAAGACTTGTCTTCGGATTGACTCAAAGATTTTCGGTTGGGTTAAGATCTGGCCAGTCCAACACATTAAACTCCGGAGTTTAAAAGTATTACTGAGCGTCCTTGGGCATGTGCTTCAGATTCCTATTATGTTGAAAAAGAGTTTTACAAGAAAGATGGGACATGTTATTTAGTTTTGATGTCTGACCTACGAATTTCCAGGTACACATGTCGGTTCATTCTTCCCTTTATGAAGTGCAAATTTTCAACACCGAAGAACTCGTTCTGCCGCATATCATAATCAACCCACCGCTATGTTTCGTCCTATGCTCATCATAATGAGTCATTATTGAACTTGTCGTTTCTAGGACCATATTCTTCTGTCTCGTGTTGTTCTTCGGACCGATTGCCATTATTTTAACGAAACTTAGTCTTATCTTCAGTTACGTCTTTGAAATGAGTGATTTATTTTCCTTTTCGATACATGTCACATTGTGCTTTCACAACACTCGCACATCTTTATCTGAACCCAACTTGCATTTATTGAACAAGTCCCAATATATGCACGCAAAAAGAAGCTTTTTAAATGTTGCTTTTGAGAATGGGCAAAACACTATTGGTCCATTCTTCTCGTAAGAATAGTAACAATCTCAGATGTAATAGTTACCTCAGAAGCTGGCCGTAGTTCTTATGTGGAATATACAGTACCTCACAAAATTGAGCATATATTCACAGCTTAAACGTATTTTTATCTTTTTCGCCATACAAAAAGTAGTTAATTAATAAAACTTAAATGCAGTTCGAATTGACATATTTCAATTGCTAGAAACCATAAACAAAAATATGAAAATTAATAAAAAACTTGCTGTTTCTAAGCAAAATAAAAAAGGCACTTCAGTTTAACACACAAATTTGAGCATACACTTACCAGGTATACCGGTATGAATTTTTTTTTTGAAAATGAAACACTAACTATTAATTGGAAAGTAAAAACATTTTATTCAAAGTATTGGCCACTGTTTTCTACACATTTTGACCACTTTTCTTTCAATTTGTAAATACCTCGCCAATAAAATTGTTCGTCTTTTAAAGCAATCCAATTAGACACCCAATTTTCGACCTCCTCGTAGGAATCAAAGTGCTGCTCAGCCAATGCGTGTCCCATCGGTGTCGGAAGTAACCAAGTCTGGTGAATACGGCGGGTGGAGTAGCTGCTCCCAGCCAAGTGTTTTGATTGTATCCTGAACCGGTTTTGCTTTGTGTGCAGGTGCATTGTCATGGAGCAAAATTACCTTGTCGTATCCTCTGGCCCATTGTGGTCGTTTCTCGATCAATGCATGGTTCAAATTGATCATTTGTTGTCGATAGCGATCAGTATTAACGGTTGCACAAGGTTTAAGGAGCTCGTGGTACCGCACACCTCTCTGGTCCCACCAAACACACAGCATTGTCTTCTTGCCGAATCGATCTGGTTTTGCAGTCGATGTTGATGGCTGTCCCAGATTAACCCATGATTTTTTCCATTTAGGATTCTTACAATAAATCCATTTTTCATCGCCAGTAATTATCCGATGCAAAACCGATTTTCTTTCGTGTCTTTGAAGCAAAATTTTACAAGTGTTTTTCCAGTTTTCCATCTGTCGTTCATTCAATTCTTTTGGATCTTTCCCATAGCTTTTAAACGGTCAGAAATTGTTTGTTGTGCAACATTAAACATTGCTGCCATTTGCTTTTGACTTAAAGTGGCATCTCCATCCAATATCGTCTTCAAACGTTTTTATTGGTCGTCCACGTTCTTCATTTCTCACATCAAAATCATTATTTCTGAACCGTTTGAAACCATCTTTAAGAGCTGTATTTGGATCCCTCCAAACAACTTGTTTGCCATCAGACCCAAATAAATTAATTTTTGTTTCATCTGAAAACAAAACACCATCCCGAAACCTTTCCGGGTGGTTTACATATTGTTTAGCAAACTCCAATCTTTTTTTCTTATAAACTAGGGAAATGTACGGCTTTCGTCGTGCGATCCTACCATTTAAATTATTCTTTCTCAAGACTCTGCGAACGGTTTCCACTGAAAGAGGCTTATTAATAACGGATGACACTTCAGCCGTCAACATTGAAACGCTAGATTTTTAATTGGACTTGATTGTCCGAACAATATACCACTCGTTTTGTTCTGAGAGCAATTCTTTTCTTCCTCTTCCAGGTCTGTTTTTTAAGTGTCCCTATCTATAATTGTTTATTATTTTTTATACCATTGCATGCGATCGCCCTACAGTTTCTCCTATTTTGATATATACATATATATTTATGTGGAGTTTAACAAAATGATTTAGTAACCATGTTTAATTTCAAAATATATTTACTCAACTTAACAAATTAATTCTATACGCGAGCATCCCTCTCCAAGGTGGGAAGCGGCTGTACGTAATTGCACTTTACTCTTCAAGTTGTTAACTCTCGCTCTCAGCCCTGCATTTTCGATACTCATCTGATTTAATTGGAATAGAAACTGCTGGTTGGTTTTTTCCAATTTTGACAACTTGGCACAAATCATCTGCAAGGTGAATCTCCCTATGTATTTTACGAAAATAGTCCAGTCATTTCTCTCAACAAAAAGTTTTAATGTGTTTATCAGTAATTATTTTTTAGATGAAAGGCTTTCCACAAGTATCTGACCTTACATATATTACATGTAATGGAAGTATCTAGGGATTTATTTAGATAAAGGCTTAACTTTCAATAGACATGTAAAAGAAATAGTTAAGGAAGTGAATGTCACGATGAGGGTTCTCTATCCATTTATTTGCAGAAAATCACACCTGGACATTCACAACATTTTTAAAGCTATTTTCCAAGCCAACATTTTCTATGGATCACTGGTGTAAGGCAAGAGTGCAAAGAGTCATCAGCGCAAACTTCAAATAGCTCAAAACAATGTTTTGAAAATGATTTTCAATTTAGCACGGCTTTTCTCTACAGCGATATTTAATGAAATTGCAAACATAGAAATGGTTACACCTTTTCTATACAACTTACGTACTTTAGTTATTATTTTATTTATAATTTTATTTTTTTATTTATTTATTTTATTATTTATTTATTTATTTACTTATATATATATATATTTATTTATTATTTTATTTATTTATTTATTTATTTATTTATGTATGTATTTATTTATTTATTTATTTATTTGCTTATTTATCATATACAGTACCTCACAAAATTGAGCATACACTCGAAGCTTAAACATATTCTTATAGTTTTCGAATTGACATATTTCAATTGCTAAAAACCATAAACAAAAATATTTCTGAGCAAAATAAAAAAAGACACTTCATTTTAACACACAAAATTCAGCACACACTTAAAGTAAATTCGAGTTACGACTAACACACAAAACAAAAACAGTTACATATAAAATTTCAGTAACGCGTGGCACCTCCTTTAGCATCGATGACAGCTTGTAACCGCCGTGGCATGGATTTTACCAGTTTTTCAGTAAAAGATGGCTGAATCCCTTCCCAAGCTGCCTGAATTTTAGCTCCTGCTTTTTGGAGCAGGTTATTATTTATTATTTATATTATTATTTACTATTAATAATTTATTTATTTACAACAGCACAGATCCTCCCCCGTGTTTTATGGTTCACTTTATATTATTAGCTTTGAGAGCTGTATTTGGTTCCCTCCAAACAATTTGTTTGCCATCAGACCCAAATAAATTAATTTTTGTTTCATCTGAAAACAAAACACCTTTCCGGATGGTTTACATATTGCTGGCCTTAAAACAGCACGAACATGAAGTAATGATAGGTGTATGCACAATTTTGTGAGGTACTGTAGTTCCATCGAATTATTGAGAGAAAAATATAAAGAAAGAAAATGCCTTTTAAATATACAATTTTAATATTCAAGCCTCAAGTTGAGTGGTACTTATAATTGAGAAGCCCCGCTTGGGTTTTAGATCATCGGGAAGCTTCGCAGCCCCTGAGGGTCCCAAATCCCATACAGCGGAGTCCAAATTCAGATCATTGTAATAGAATCACCTTAGTTTTCCAAATTAAGTCAAAAATAAATTCAATTTATCAAAAATTGGGAAACAAGATTTTACTATTTTATCAAGCAAATTGCATGAATTCACATAATTAAGGCGTATTTGTAAAAATACTTGTGGCCACTGAACTGAACTTGTGCACAACCAACCACACCAGGTATTTTTACCGGGAATGTTAATTCTTGGAATGCTAATTTAAATCTGAACAACAGTAATTTCAGAGTATTTAAAAATGTAATCTTTCCCTTTTTTCACAATATACCCTCAACACATAGATGTACCCTGCTCAGCGGAAGTAAATATACGGCTTGGTGACCCTTCGAAAACATCCCCCTTAACAAAACTTGAGTCCCTTAAGGGCTCGTTGTTTGCCCAAATTTATACAACATATACGTCCCGTTTCCTCAACTTGACTAACTGTAGCATCGCTACATGTACAACAGATGTAATTGGTTTCAACTTTAAAAGTAATCTGAGATCTGCGGTTAATACTATTGAGTCAAATGGAAAGTTAAAATTAATGGTGCAAAGCTACAAGCTTTCTTTATCAATCTTAAAAGAAACGCTTACTTTTTTCAAGCATCAATTTATGTGTCAATGGAGCTCAAATTAAATGGAAACCGAATGTTAAATATCTTTGTATTTACTTAGACATAATTGAAAAAAATAATAAAAAAACAACAATGACAAAAATTATAATTATAGAAAATCGACGCTTAAATAACTACAATTAACTATTAATTCCTTATGCTATTTTTCAAGTCAATATATTTTGTAGATCTTCTGTCTGGGGTAGATGTACGAATAGTTATTTGCCCAATCTTCAGATTGTTCAGAAAAAATTATTTATTTTTAAAACCACTCTACAAAAACTTTACTATATTATATGGTAACAATAAGAATTGGGAGACTTTTCCACATATAACATAAAACTATTTTATTACAACTTTTAAAAAATACATTTTATATCTAATATATCTCTTGACAGTAAAGGTACAAATTACACAAAACTCATAAGTTCTTTTGGGCTTATTTATACCCAGACGCAACGTCAGCATTCGTCGTCCAGTGCGTAACGTTATGTTACAGGCGTGTGCAAGGGTTGAGTGCTACGACTACGAGTGGGAATGCATTTGATATAGATATTCCCACGTTGACTCTTCTCTCCTTAATTGAGGATGTCTGCATCCTTAAAAAAATTGAATCTGGCTGATTCTGGGTGTCTCTATGGGTGAAAGATTGGCCTTTATCACGACGATATGTTCGGGGTTGGTTGTCTTATTTCTTTGGGCTTCTGCTGATGGACTGGTACGTACAATAGTTACGAGGCTACGTTTGTAGATTTTTAAAAGAATAAGTGCTATTAGGAGACCGAATATGATGATTGCTTGTCCGATGTTGATTAAGGAACTACGTTGATTTTTGTCTTCGATTAGATGTATGTGCTTCTCATGTAGCTGTTTCATCAATGGGAGCGTTAGAAGTTCTTCAGGCTGCACAATGGGGGGAAGGGGCTTTGCATCAGAAAGTTCCTTGGATGTATATCGTTGACTATCCTGTATTTAATTATGAATGTACCGTCCAAGTCCAGTTTAGCGTTGTTTACCCAAATTGTTCCATTGAATGGATTAAAGAGTATTGTTCCGGGAATGATTTCTTCTATAGTTGGCATATGTTGGCTATTGGTTTCCGCTCAGTTCAATGGCCGACTTCTGAGTAAATTGGGTATACAACTTGTTTCACTTTCACATTCGTTCTCTATTACATATTGTTAGCTTGTTATTAGATGTACATGTTTCTCTTATTCCATACATTTCGGTTTCGCATAGTAAGAGGTTTCGGAAAGGAATTTTAGTTCCAATGATTTCTCTCATTACTGGTTTTAGTAAAGGAAAAGAATGCTTATAATGTATGACAATGTTTGATTATTTTCTGCAACTTTTATATCAGTAAATTCAATCGCTTGGTCTACGTTTAAGTACGGTACGATACGGTCTTTTGAAAACAATTCTTTTATTAGGCTTACTTCGCTTTTAGATTGTATAAACGAATTAACAATAACCACCTTTGCCCATTGCAAGGCATACTCTACATTAAGTAATTCTTCTTAAATAATATCTAATTTATTTTTAATATTTGTTATGATTCCATATTTTATATCTTGATCATTTTGAAATGTTCTTACAATATTATTCGTTACATTAGTCAATTCGTTTATTTTATCGATCAAGTATAACTTGATAATTATCATTTTTTAATGCATCATTAATTTTAGATCTTAATATAACGTAGTTGTCTTGGTCTGGCTTTCCAGTAATCCATTCCCATGTGCAACCTAGAAAATTTAGCGATCTTCGAAATTTAGTTTTTGTCTTTAATCCGTTGAGTATGAGTTGAATATGGGAGATCTCGTGGGTTGCATTGGATTATCATTATCTACATCGTGAATGATTTTCTGTTCTAATTTTAGTATTGTTTCTTAGTATGATTTCAAATCGAGGACATGGACGATTTTCAAGGTTCCACACTGAACTTTGGCTGTATCGGTGCTTAGTGACATTATTTTTGATTTGGAGTAATCTAGTATTGATTTGGAGTAGCAATGCAGACGATTGCAGAAGAATGGAGTTAATCTGAAAAGAGAGTAATAGCTTTTAATGTTACCCTTGTGGACCGTTTTGCTGGACTCAGTTGTTTTCTTTTACAATCTCTCTTTTGTACCGATGGGATAGTTTCGATCCTGATCGCTTGTCGATCTTGAAGAATATTATTTCTCCTGGAGTGTAGCCTTTAATTGGTTACCTTTTTTTAATATAAATCAGCTTCCTGTTTCGTTTTGAGTCTGGTTATATTATCTTGCCTAGCCTGTTCATACTTTTCAGGGTCGATACTAATTTTCCTATCTAAAAATACGTCGAGGAGTTTCTTGCCTGTTGTCGAATGTACAGAATAATTGTATTCATAGACTGCTCTATCTAAAAGTTTGGGAAAAATTCTTTGTATACCAACTGTTTTAATGCAATGCATTATTTCAGATAAGGTAAAAAATTCTTTGTATACCATCTGTTTTAATGCAATGCATTATTTCAGAAAAATACACGGTAAGGGTGTATGGAGGGGTTTTGCAAATTCGGATTTTAAGTTGATCTTCTAACATAAAACTTATTGAGGAATTTAAATATTTTTCATTGTCGATTATAATTATTCTTGGGACACCGAAAGAGAAAAGAATTTCACGAAGAGGTTCTCGAATGTCTCCAATAGCTTTTGATTTAAGTATTTTAACCTGCGCATACTTAGAGAATGTGTCCAGTGCAGTTAATAAGTAATTTCGTTCGATGGAATAGATGTCTATGTGAACGATTTCGCCGGGATACTGAGGGATAGGTGTTTAGTCTGCGGTTAATACTATTGAGTCAAATGGAAAGTTAAAATTAATGGTGCAAAGCTACAAGCTTTCTTTATCAATCTTAAAAGAAACGCTTACTTTTTTCAAGCATCAATTTATGTGTCAATGGAGCTCAAATTAAATGGAAACCGAATGTTAAATATCTTTGTATTTACTTAGACATAATTGAAAAAAATAATAAAAAAACAACAATGACAAAAATTATAATTATAGAAAATCGACGCTTAAATAACTACAATTAACTATTAATTCCTTATGCTATTTTTCAAGTCAATATATTTTGTAGATCTTCTGTCTGGGGTAGATGTACGAATAGTTATTTGCCCAATCTTCAGATTGTTCAGAAAAAATTATTTATTTTTAAAACCCCAGTTACGATGACCGAAGCCACACGAAGAAATCTGAGACCCCACATGCGCAATCTATTCACCTGCACGCGCAGTCGATGCACTGCACGCGCAAATTACACTTTTGCAATTAATCAAAATTTATGTATCATATTTTGTTGACAATACTTTTGTTAATTCAGCATTTTAAATGTATAAAAAGGCAGACCAAATCATTGTGAAGTTAGAATGTAAGTTATAGTACGAGCTATCACAGCTCCTAAAATAAATTTTTTTGAATAAAATAGATAACGTTTTCTTAACTGGCGCCCGAGGAGCAGGGACCTGACGTTCGGAACTATTTTTATCTCAATTCTTCGCGAAACAGTTGACACGACAACTTAACCCGTGAGATCTAAGTATACGCGTCGCGCTCCGTGAAAGCAAGATAATACTTAAACCCCGCAAAACCGCCGATACGACAACTTAACCCGTGAGATCTAAGTACACGCGTCGCGCCGTTTTCGTGAAAAAAAACTCTCACTTTAACCGTAAGAACAAAGTGACGTCGCTATTGAATCACTTTCCCATTAGAACAAGTGAACAGTGCGAGACTAAAAAGGGGAAAAACTGTGTAGTGAAATAGTGAACCGTGCCCTAGTAGGAAGGACGACACCAACCAAAAAGGACTAGTCGGATCCACATCAATGCACAAGTACAACGGAGGACTCTTGACGCTGTGAGTACCTAATTTACTTTCTCTAAGAAAACGTTAAACGCGAATTTATACTACGTGTAAAATACATATTCCTAAAAAATGGAAGAGCAATTGAGGGCATCCATTTTAGAATTAACCGGTGCACTAAACGCGACTATTGAGAGAATCAAGGCTCTCGAAATAAAAGTAAGCACGTTTGAAAACCGTACACCAACAGAAGACGAATCTGTCACATTACCAAGAACCGAAAAAGATCTCGCTGATATTCGAAAATTACCAGACAGTGTAAGAGATCTACAAATCTTTGACGGAAACCCGGTCAACTTCGTGTCTTGGGTGCATTCCGTCGAAACAATTTTGAAAAGTTATGAGATTGTAAAAAATAAGCCAATCTACGGGGCAATCCTCCGTAGTATTCGGCAGAAAATAAGAGGCAACGCTGACACAGATAAACGAGATATACGCACACTGGAACACCAGCTGAATACGCTCATACAAAGCAGTTCCACAATTGATGAGTTTTACGAACGCGTTAACCATCAATTATCATTAATAATAAATAAGCTCAAAACAGAAGATTATTCTATAGAGACAACCGATGCACTAATCACAAACTACAGAAATCGAGCTCTGGATGTATTTATAAGAGGAGTGAATGGCGAACTGAGTAAGATTTTGCTCATACAAAAGCCACAAAATCTCCCAGAGGCTTACACTCTGTGTCTGGAGTACCAAAACCTAAATATGAGAAATATCATAGTGCAGAAGAAAGAAAGCAGTAGTTCATTTACTACGCCGTATAATACGATGTCAACTCCTAAACCACTTCCGCTACAACCGCCAAAGCCGACTCCAAGACCAGTGCCAAGAAACTTGACGGTTCAACAAAGGAATGAAGCCTTTAATATACAACACAGAAACAATTTTGCACCAAGGACATATAATCCGCCACCCAGACCAACACAACCAAAACCGGCAGAGCCCATGGATGTCGACAGATCGGTACAAACGAAGCAAGTCAATTATATGAATAGACCAAATTTCATAACGCCGAATAGACCACCAGGATCATCAAACATCCCACAGAAGCAACAACGACTCTACAATATTGAGTCATACGAAGACGAAGAACAAACCCAAGAGTACATTCAACAACGTATAAAGTCTTTAGGTGAAGATTACAATGAGGAACACGAAGAAAGATATTCGGAGATAAATTTTATGACAGATGCCTCTCTAGTATTCCCTATATAGAATATCGGACACGAGATGGCAAGGTACTGAAATTCTTAATAGATACTGGTGCCAACAAAAATTTTGTTAAAGCTGAAATTGCACAAAACTCAAAGCCAACGAACAAGCCTTTTAAGATTCAATCTGCAGCAGGAGAAATCACCATTAATAAAAAAATTACCGGAAAATTCTTTGCCTGTGTAGGAAATGACACAATACTAGAATTTTTCGTTTTACCAGGTCTAAAATCCTTTGATGGCATAATAGGTGATGATACTCTGAAAGAATTAGGAGCAGTCATCAATCGTGAAAATAATACAATGACCATAAGACCTAATATCCGAATACCACTGAAAGAAAAGCAGTCAGCACAAGTGAATAACCTAACTATAAGAGATAACCATTTAGACGCCGACACTAAAATTAAAGTCAGAAATCTAATTGAAAAACATAAAGTAATCTTTGGGCCAATAAATGATGAGGAAATTATTGATACTAAAGTAAGGGCAGAAATTCGCACAACGACGAACGAACCTGTCTATGTTAAAACTTACCCATATCCAGTTAATATGAGAGAAGAAGTCAACAAGCAAATATCGAAACTGCTTGAGGACGGGATTATACGGCCGTCAAAAAGCCCCTATAATGCTCCCATTTGGGTTGTTCCCAAAAAAGAGGATGCTTCAGGAATCAGGAAATATCGAATGGTTATCGATTTTAAGAAACTCAATTCGATTACTGTACCCGATACCTACCCAATTCCCGATATTTCCAGCACAATATCCAGTTTGGGGAAAGCGAAACTTTTTACAACCCTAGATTTGACGTCCGGATTTCATCAAATTAAAATGTATGAAAAAGACATACCAAAAACAGCATTTTCCACTTTAAATGGAAAATTCGAATTTACAAGAATGCCTTTTGGTATAAAAAATGGACCAGCAATATTTCAACGAATGATAGACGACGTTTTACAAGACTTCATCGGTAAAATCTGTTACGTTTACATAGATGATGTAATAGTTTTCGGAGCAACCACAGAAGAAATGTTATGTAACCTGGACACAATTTTCCAAAGACTAAAAGAAGCAAATTTAAGGGTAAACCTTGACAAAACCGAGTTCTTTAAAACGGAAACAGAATTCTTAGGATTTCTCATTACCAGCAACGGAATAAAGCCAGATCCTAAGAAAGTGGCTGCAATTCAAAAGATAAAAGCACCTGAGAACCTGAAAGAATT
Organism: Eristalinus aeneus; assembly: GCA_955652365.1. Lineage (NCBI taxonomy): Eukaryota > Metazoa > Arthropoda > Insecta > Diptera > Syrphidae > Eristalinus > Eristalinus aeneus. The sequence continues at coordinate 41,508,724 of OY019130.1, forward strand.
GAGAGGATTTCTGGGACTAGCATCCTATTATCGACGTTTTATTAGGGATTTCGCGAAGATAGCGAAACCTTTAACCAATCTTACAAGAGGTCCGAAGTCACTAACTAAAGCAAATCAATCGAATAATATAAGGATTCAGCTAAACGAAAAGGAAAAAGAAGCATTTCATAATCTCAAAACCTTGCTAGCATCATCAGAAATACTTACCTTTCCTGACTTCGACAAGCCATTTATACTGACCACAGATGCATCCAACCACGCCATTGGAGCAGTGCTAAGTCAAGGAGAAATTGGGAAGGACAAACCAATTACATACATATCCCGCTCATTAAACAAAACGGAAGAGAACTATGCGACCAACGAAAGAGAAATGCTGGCCATAGTTTGGGCGTTGGATAATCTGCGCAACTACCTGTATGGTGCGAGAAAAATCAATATATTGACGGATCATCAGCCATTAACCTTTGCGCTTAGCTCACGTAACACAAATTCAAAGTTAAAGAGATGGAAGGCTAGGATTGAGGAATATAACTACGAGCTCTTATATAAGCCTGGAAAGACAAACGTAGTAGCCGATGCCCTATCCCGATTGAAGACAGAAATAAACGCTTTAACTGAAACCACTGATACAGCAGACACCATACATAGTGCCGAAGAAGATGGAACAGATCTAATTCCCCATTGTGAAGCTCCAATCAACGTCTTCAAGAATCAGATAATTATCGGTCAAGGTAAAGTCAACGCCTATGAACAACCACATCCATCATACAACCGACACTACATCGGAATAAGAAATTTAACAAGGGAACATCTCATTAACATTCTTAAGGCTAAATTGAATCCCAATATGATAAATGGTATAAAAATTCCCGAACGAAACATCCAACTGTTACAGGACGTGTACAAGGAGAACTTTGCCGCATTCAAGATAAGAATTACACAGAGGATAGTAGAAGATATTGCAAATGAAAATAATCAAATTCTAAAAATTCAAGAAGAACACAATAGAGCACACCGAAACGCCATAGAGAATAAAGAACAGCTTCTGGAACGATGTTATTTCCCCCAAATGACGAGTAAAATAAAGAAGTACATAAAAAAATGTGATATTTGCCATATGAACAAATATGACAGACATCCACTGAAACCAGAACTCCAAAGTACACCAATTCCAACCTATCCTACAGAAATATTACACTTAGACATTTTGGAAATTGAAGGACAAAAATTCATAACATGTATAGATAAACTCTCGAAATTTGCAAAATTCTTTTCCATAAAGGATAAATCTGCTCTTCATTTACAAAACAAACTTACCAAGATTTTACACTATTTCTCAGCACCTAAAATTCTGGTAATGGACAATGAAGTAAGTTTCAATAGCCCAATTATTGATAACTTTATAAAGTCATTAGGCATACAAATTTACAAAACTCCTGTAAATAAAAGTGAAGTGAATGGAACAATCGAGAGAGTTCATTCAACTATCATTGAAATTACAAGATGTTCAAAGCGAGAATATCCGGATCTAGATTTAAAGCAACTTATTGAAATATCAGTCGATCGATACAATAACACGGTACATTCAGTAATAAAAAGGAAACCAGTTGACATATTTTTTGGAAGATCAAATCGTATTAATTACCAAAATTTACTAAACTTCAAGACCAAATTGAATTCTGATTTAACAGAGCAAATTAAAAAGCACCAAACCCAAAAACAGATGAGAGAAAATCTAAAGAGGAAAAAACCAAAAAAATACGAACCAGGAGACACAATTTTTGTTACCGACAAAAAACGGAATAGCAAGTTTAAACCTGTTTTTCGAAAAGAGATAGTTGCAAAAGACAACAGAGTTACAGTCTCAACACTTTCTGGAAGGCGAATACACAAATCAAATATTAAAAATTGTTAACCATATTTCAGATTCTTTTGGACAGCGTTCGCTACAGTAGAAGTCTTTGAATATCATGCTCCTATCATAACCATTAAAAAAGGTTCCGGCAAAATAATAGATGGAAACTTTAAGCTCATACACATCATCGAGCTAGGAAAATACGAAGGAATTCTTACGGAAATGAAATCGTTACTACAAGAAAATGTTAACCAGACTAATATCATCAGACCCCAGGTCTTACATCTGATAACCCAAATCGGAAACAAATTGGAAAGCCTCAAACAACGCCAACAGCGAAGACCAAGATCCATTAATTGGCTGGGTTCAGCATGGAAATGGATAGCTGGGAGTCCCGACGCTACTGACTGGGACAACATTCTTCGAACTCAAAACGAATTCATAAGTAATAACAACAGACAGTTTAAGATTAACACAAAAGTAATGGAGATGGCAGATGCACTTTCTGGAAGTTATAATAAAATACTTGACTTTATAAATAAAGACAACATAGGACAAGCCGCACAAGTTATATTCAATAAATTAACAATATTAAATAACCAAGTTAACGAAATCATATTAGCTGCTCAATTAGCCAAAAGTGGAGTTATTAACACAAATCTTTTAGACAAAAATGAAATAAATGAAATTTTTACTCGACTCGAATCACTTCCGTATGACAACGAGATAGAAGCTATTGAATACTCTAAACCAACTATGGTCATAAAAGATTCAACTATGCTGTATGTATTATCAATGCCGATAACCAGTGGAATGGAATACAATCACATCCTTATACGTCCAACAATTATACAAGAACGCCAAATATATCTTGATTTCCAAGAAGTACTAGTTAGCAGTAAAAATCAGTTTGGAATCACTTCAGCATGCAGATCTACGAGAAAGACTATAATATGCCAAAGCAATCAATTACATCTATTGCTAGAAGACCACTGTATAACACAGCTAATAAAAGGAATCAACGCAAGATGTGATTACCATCAAAACAACGGTTCAATCATTGAAATTATAGGCGATAACACAATCTACTTAACCAACTTCAATGGAACACTTTATCATCAAAATTCTTCAAGACGAATAGAAGGAAGTTTTCTCATACAATATGTTAACGAAACCATCAAAATAGATGACACCACTTACATCAGCAAGGAAGCAGAAGCTTATCAAATCATTCCCCCAATACTTCAGAGTAATCTTACTCTTAAGAATTTAAAACTAAATTTAGAATATGTGCATAACCTCCATTTAAGGAATCTTAAGTTTTTAAAGAAATTAAGCTTAAATAGTAACATCTCTTTATTTACAGAACTAAGCATTGTTACCATTATTTTCCTCATAATTAGTATATTTATAATCGCAAGAAAATGCCGAAGCAACGAACTTAAGATAGCCGTTCTGCCTGCACAAACTCATCCCAAGGTCAGCTCACCAGAAGTTACATCCAAAAGTCATTTTGACCTTCAACCAATCAGACTCAACCTATGAGATCTACGGGACGTAGATTCTTAAGGAAGGAGGAGTTACGATGACCGAAGCCACACGAAGAAATCTGAGACCCCACATGCGCAATCTATTCACCTGCACGCGCAGTCGATGCACTGCACGCGCAAATTACACTTTTGCAATTAATCAAAATTTATGTATCATATTTTGTTGACAATACTTTTGTTAATTCAGCATTTTAAATGTATAAAAAGGCAGACCAAATCATTGTGAAGTTAGAATGTAAGTTAGAGTACGAGCTATCACAGCTCCTAAAATAAATTTTTTTGAATAAAATAGATAACGTTTTCTTAACTCCACTCTACAAAAACTTTACTATATTATATGGTAACAACAAGAATTGGGAGACTTTTCCACATATAACATAAAACTATTTTATTACAACTTTTAAAAAATACATTTTATATCTAATATATCTCTTGACAGTAGAGGTACAAATTACACAAAACTCATAAGTTCTTTTGGGCTTATTTATACCCAGACGCAACGTCAGCATTCGTCGTCCAGTGCGTAACGTTATGTTACAGGCGTGTGCAAGGGTTGAGTGCTACGACTACGAGTGGGAATGCATTTGATATAGATATTCCCACGTTGACTCTTCTCTCCTTAATTGAGGATGTCTGCATCCTTAAAAAAATTGAATCTGGCTGATTCTGGGTGTCTCTATGGGTGAAAGATTGGCCTTTATCACGACGATATGTTCGGGGTTGGTTGTCTTATTTCTTTGGGCTTCTGCTGATGGACTGGTACGTACAATAGTTACGAGGCTACGTTTGTAGATTTTTAAAAGAATAAGTGCTATTAGGAGACCGAATATGATGATTGCTTGTCCGATGTTGATTAAGGAACTACGTTGATTTTTGTCTTCGATTAGATGTATGTGCTTCTCATGTAGCTGTTTCATCAATGGGAGCGTTAGAAGTTCTTCAGGCTGCACAATGGGGGGAAGGGGCTTTGCATCAGAAAGTTCCTTGGATGTATATCGTTGACTATCCTGTATTTAATTATGAATGTACCGTCCAAGTCCAGTTTAGCGTTGTTTACCCAAATTGTTCCATTGAATGGATTAAAGAGTATTGTTCCGGGAATGATTTCTTCTATAGTTGGCATATGTTGGCTATTGGTTTCCGCTCAGTTCAATGGCCGACTTCTGAGTAAATTGGGTATACAACTTGTTTCACTTTCACATTCGTTCTCTATTACATATTGTTAGCTTGTTATTAGATGTACATGTTTCTCTTATTCCATACATTTCGGTTTCGCATAGTAAGAGGTTTCGGAAAGGAATTTTAGTTCCAATGATTTCTCTCATTACTGGTTTTAGTAAAGGAAAAGAATGCTTATAATGTATGACAATGTTTGATTATTTTCTGCAACTTTTATATCAGTAAATTCAATCGCTTGGTCTACGTTTAAGTACGGTACGATACGGTCTTTTGAAAACAATTCTTTTATTAGGCTTACTTCGCTTTTAGATTGTATAAACGAATTAACAATAACCACCTTTGCCCATTGCAAGGCATACTCTACATTAAGTAATTCTTCTTAAATAATATCTAATTTATTTTTAATATTTGTTATGATTCCATATTTTATATCTTGATCATTTTGAAATGTTCTTACAATATTATTCGTTACATTAGTCAATTCGTTTATTTTATCGATCAAGTATAACTTGATAATTATCATTTTTTAATGCATCATTAATTTTAGATCTTAATATAACGTAGTTGTCTTGGTCTGGCTTTCCAGTAATCCATTCCCATGCGCAACCTAGAAAATTTAGCGATCTTCGAAATTTAGTTTTTGTCTTTAATCCGTTGAGTATGAGTTGAATATGGGAGATCTCGTGGGTTGCATTGGATTATCATTATCTACATCGTGAATGATTTTCTGTTCTAATTTTAGTATTGTTTCTTAGTATGATTTCAAATCGAGGACATGGACGATTTTCAAGGTTCCACACTGAACTTTGGCTGTATCGGTGCTTAGTGACATTATTTTTGATTTGGAGTAATCTAGTATTGATTTGGAGTAGCAATGCAGACGATTGCAGAAGAATGGAGTTAATCTGAAAAGAGAGTAATAGCTTTTAATGTTACCCTTGTGGACCGTTTTGCTGGACTCAGTTGCTTTCTTTTACAATCTCTCTTTTGTACCGATGGGATAGTTTCGATCCTGATCGCTTGTCGATCTTGAAGAATATTATTTCTCCTGGAGTGTAGCCTTTAATTGGTTACCTTTTTTTAATATAAATCAGCTTCCTGTTTCGTTTTGAGTCTGGTTATATTATCTTGCCTAGCCTGTTCATACTTTTCAGGGTCGATACTAATTTTCCTATCTAAAAATACGTCGAGGAGTTTCTTGCCTGTTGTCGAATGTACAGAATAATTGTATTCATAGACTGCTCTATCTAAAAGTTTGGGAAAAATTCTTTGTATACCAACTGTTTTAATGCAATGCATTATTTCAGATAAGGTAAAAAATTCTTTGTATACCATCTGTTTTAATGCAATGCATTATTTCAGAAAAATACACGGTAAGGGTGTATGGAGGGGTTTTGCAAATTCGGATTTTAAGTTGATCTTCTAACATAAAACTTATTGAGGAATTTAAATATTTTTCATTGTCGATTATAATTATTCTTGGGACACCGAAAGAGAAAAGAATTTCACGAAGAGGTTCTCGAATGTCTCCAATAGCTTTTGATTTAAGTATTTTAACCTGCGCATACTTAGAGAATGTGTCCAGTGCAGTTAATAAGTAATTTCGTTCGATGGAATAGATGTCTATGTGAACGATTTCGCCGGGATACTGAGGGATAGGTGTTTAGTTTCAGACTGTTTGGATGCCTGTCGTATTTCTGTTCTTTTCAGGTGATACATTGTTTTGATGTCGAAAAGCTACAATCGCAGCCGATCGCTAGAGCCTTTGTCGATCGATTCTCCCTGAAACTATCTCAAAGTTCGACGCTGCCTACACAAACAACAGAAGACAAATGGAAACGTTGTCAAGAAGCCATCAAAGAGGCCGCCACTGATGTGCTGGGTTTCACGCTACCACCTAAGAGGAACCCATGATTTGACAATGAGTGCAGGTAGGTGCATGCAGCCAAACAAGAAGCATACAAGGCAATGCTGCATCGAACGACGAGAGCTGTTTGTGAGCTCTACAAACAGAGAAGAAGGGAAGAGAACCCAGGACCAAAATGGAAAACTGGTGGTAGAGTCACAGTTGGTGCTGAGAATCTATAAGCATCATTTTTGCAGAGTTAGGCAGAATGTTCCGCTCAATTTGGACGACGATGGACAAGAATTCCGTCTCCCCGACTTCGACGACGTCAAGATAGCAATATCGAGACTGAAGTCGAACTGCTGACGTGGACGGACTATCCGCAGAGCTGTTCAAAGCGGCTGGGAATGAGTTGCTTGGGTGCATGCACCAGCTCATCTGTGAGATATGGTCGGAGGAAAGCATGCCCGACGAGTGGAATCTCAGCATCGTTTATCCAATCCACAAGAAAGGAGACCCCTTCGTCTGCGCCAACTACCGAGGGATCAGTTTCCTTAACATCGCATATAAGATTCTCCCTGCCGTACTGTGTAAGCGCCTGAAACCGTTCGTCAACAACCTGATAGGTCCGGTGTTTCAGGCCAGGGAAGTCCACAAACGACCAGATCTTCACACTGCGGCAGATCCTAGAGAAGTTCCAAGATGTACAAATCGACACCCTTCATCTATTCGTCGATTTCAAGCCCGCATATGACAGCGTGCATAGAGACGAGCTATACAGTGCCATGTCTAGTTTTGCCATCCCTACCAAGCTCGTCAGATTATGTAGGATTACGGTGGAGAACTCTCGCTGCTCCGTCAAGGTCGGTAGCGAACTCAGCGAGACCTTCGATGTCAAAAAAGGATTTAGACAAGGCGACGCGCTGTCATGCGACTTCTTTAACACTATGCTTGAGGGGATCGAGCGGAACTCACACGTCAACATCAGATGCGCGATCTTCAACAAGTTTGTTCAACTGTTAGCCTATGCGGATGACACTGACGTGATCGGCCGAACTCAGCGAGCCGTCAATGAGGCGTCTGGTAGCATCGAAGCGGAAGCGGCTAAAGTGGGACTAATGGTAAACGAGGGCAAAACGAAGTATATGCTATCATCGAAAAAGGACGCAAAACATCGACGTCTTGGACAGAGCGTCACTTTGGCCAGCAGACACTTCGAGGTAGTCAAGGACTTAGTCTATCTCGGCTCCACGGTGAATAGTGATAACAACATCAGTACCGAAATCAAGCGCAGAATCACTCTTGCCAATCTCTGTTTCTTTGGTCTTAAGAGGCAATTGAGTAATAAAGCCCTCTCCCGAACGACCAAAGTGACTTTGTACAACACCTTGTTCATCCCAGTCCTGCTTTACGGCACAGAAAACTGGACGCTAATAAAAGCGGATGAGCAAGCCCTTAGTCTTTTCGAGCGAAAAGTTCTGCGTGCGATTTTTGGTCCTGTTTGCGTTGATGGCATCTGGAGGAGAAGATTCAACCACGAACTGTATGGGCCGTACGGCGGCATGAGCCTAGTCAAGCGTCTACGGATACAACGCTTAAGGTGGTTAGGCCATGTAGAACGGATGGACAACACTGCTCCGGCCCGAACAGTGTTCGAATCCGAACCACAGGGACAACGCAACAGAGGACGTCCTAGACTGAGATGGCACACACAAGTGGAAAAGGACCTTAACCAACTTGGAGTGCGCAATTGGAGAGAGCTAGCAAGAGATCGTGCTAGCTGAGAGGCATGTTGGTTAAGGTCCAGGTCCACCCCGGACTGTAGCGCCATCCGAAGAAGAAGAAGAAGGATATATCTCTTGTATTCGTCCCATTATTTCTTCAGAGGTTTGCAGTCCATTAATTACGGTGGAGTTGAGGTGCTTCTTGAAAATGGCTATAAGATCTTCTGTGGAGTAATTCGGTTGAGTTATGACGTGCCGGTGATAGGTGGGGAAAGTTATGTTAATTATAAATATCAATTGATTTTTAAAAACATTTATGGGGATTTCGGTGACTGGGATAAGGTTATGATCGGAGCTATCACTACTATGTTGTGTACGTGTTAAAGAGTGAATTTGAGTCTTTTGTAGTGTAGAGAGGGAATCTGCTACAATATTAATTTTTTCGGGTTTGTATGTTAGTTCATAATTGTACTCTTCTAGGATCGCTTTCCACCTTTACTGTTGTTGTTCTTGTTGTTCAAGGCGTAAGTAAGGGGTCGTTGATCTGTACATATTTGAACCTTAGCACTACCGTATGGGTAATTCCTCAAAGAGTTAAGAGACCAAGATATGGCAAGCATTCATTGTAGCGTAATGCTCTTCTGTTTCATTCAACGTCCGGGAAATGAATGTTATCGGTCTGCCATTCTGTGCCAATACCGCTTCAATGGCATAATTGGAGGCATCAGTTGTCAGTTAGAACTCTTTGGTAAAGCTGGGATACACCACAAGTAGATCTTCAGGCGCTAAAGAATTTTTGATTTTATTTAAGACCTTAGTTGCTTCTTCATTTAAAGAGATAGGAGTTTTGTTTGAAATATTTTAGTGCTTTGCCAAGTGTGCATACCCTTTTTTAAAACGGCGATAGTACCCGAGAAACGAGGAGATTTTTCAATGTTTTGGCGATTGGGATATCCACTATCGCTTTCGCTGAGTTAGTTTTAATGCCGTTTGATGAAATGATAAATCCCATAAACTCGACCTAATTCTTCAAGAACGAGCACTTGTCCAGCTAGACTTTTATGTTGGCATTTTCTTACGTTTGGAAAACTTTTTCAAGGCTTTTAAAATGCGATTCCTCATCTTTGCTGAAGATTAAAATATCGTGGATGTAGACAACACATCTTATTACAATATGCTCATGGTAGCTATCGGTGAGAGCTCGTTGGAAAATTCATTCTTTACCCCGAAAGACAGCCTTGTGAACTCATATTTTTGGTTGTTCACAGAAAAAGCTGTCTTTTCGATATCAGATTCCTTAAGTGGGATCTAAGGGAACGCACTCTTGGGGTCGATTACCGAAAACAGTGTCTTTTGACCCAATTGTGATAGTACGTCATTGATTTATGATATTTATCCGAAACTGTGATTATGTTCACTTTAATATAGTCGTTAACGATACGATACTTTTTTCCCCAGATGAATCAAGCGTTGTAGGGACTACCCATATTGGTGAATTGTATGGGGATCTTGATGGACTTATAATACCATCCTTTCCTTACCGCCATGGGGTAGGGATAAAATTTCGGGAAATTGTCGAATTAAAGATTGAATTCTTTAATTAGCCCATTATTTGTTATTCATGTGTTTCATATTTATTTCTATTTACCAGGTATACCGGTTTGAAAATAAAACACTAATTATTAATGGGAAAGTAAAAACATTTTATTCAACGTATTGGCCATTGTTTTATACACATTTTGAGCACCTTTCTGGCAATTCGTGAATACCACGCCAATAAAATTGTTCGTCTTTTAAAGCAAACCAATCAGACACCTAATTCTCGACCTCCTCGTAGGAATCAAAGTGCTGCTCAGCCAATGCGTGTCCCATCGATGAAAACAAATGGTAGTCGGAAGGAGCCAAGTTGTCCCAGATTAACCCATGTTTTTTTCCGTTTAGGATTCGTAAAATAAATCCATTTTTCAACGCCAGTAACAATCCGATTCGTGACTTTGAAGCAAAATATCATAAGTGTTTTTTCGGTTTTCCATCTGTCTTTCATTCAATTCATGTGGCACCCATTTTCAACATTGCTGCCATTTGCTTTTGACTTAAAGTGTTATGTCCATCCAATATCGTTTGCAATTCGGCGTCTTCAAAATTTTTTGGTGGTCTTCTACGTTCTTCATTTCTCACATCAAAATCATTATTTCTGAATCGTTGAAACCATCTTTTGCATGTTGCTTCTGATAGAGCATGATCATCATATGCCTCGACAAGCATTCGATGCGACTCTTCAGCAGCACTTTTCTTCAAATGAAAAAAAAAATTAATGCTTTCCGCAAATCAAGACTTTCTTGTACAAAATTCGGCAATTCGACTGTTCAATGACTTAATGTATACTAAATATTTTTCTACGATTTCACAGCACACAAAAAAAAAAAAAAAAAAAATAAAAATAAAAAAAAAAAAAAAAGGGCTCGTTTGCAACAAATGTTCCCTATCGAGATATTTGTATCTTGACGCTCACTTTATATCCGGTATACCTGGTATATTTTGTGGATCTCCTGCCTGGGGTAGATGTGCGAAAAATGATTTGCTCAATGTTGGTTGGTTAGAATGGTTATTTAGTTATGAACTTTCTTTCTCATGTTTAAACAGTTACTTTAAATTGTTTTTTAGCCACTTCTTTTTTCCCTTTAGTAATATCTCGCATACATTATTTTGTAATAAAAGTTTTCAGTGGCATTTCTGTGATATTGTTATACCCAGTTTTATTAAGATTTCCGTAGTAACGAATATGACCAAATCTTTTTAACAAAACCTTTAAATGCAAGTTTACGACATGCTATAACAATTCATAAATAATATTGCTCGCGCTAAATGTCGCTCCCTTGTATATGATTTACATATTCTTTAAAAAAAATCAGTTTTAATTATGTACATAATACTGCCAATATATTTGAAACGGCATATTGTTTTTGTTAGAGTATTTTATTTTCCATCGACGGCAGTTAGCAAACCCTAATAACAATGACGATAGTTAATTATGTATCTGAAAAACTATCTCATGTAAAACAGTATAATTGAATTTGAACTAATGAGTTTGTAAAAACGTTTCTTCAATGCTTCAATCTTATAGAAGGTGTTTTACTAACTGAAAAAATACAAACAAATAATAATCAATAAAGGGAAAAGGGTCAATAACAGAATTTATACATAACTTAAAAATAAATAATAAACAAAATCATAAGATAATAAAACAGCAAGACTTAAACTTATACCACAGCCAAGTATACACAGATGTCTACCCGCCATACAAAAGACCGACAAGTGTATGAAACTGAAAAACCTCGATTTTCATACCGATTGTTAATATTGGCAAATTTCGTCTCTTAATCCTTAGAAACCAAAGCGTTTTCAGTGAGATTCAGTCTTTCTTAAAGGATCTCCGTAACTAAAGTAACAGAATAACAGAATACATATGAAGTCTAGCGGGATGTGTATGGTACAAATACAATCGTACGTAACCCATGCGTTATCATAAATAAATAAAACTCGTTTCTGCCCTCTTTTCAGATGTTCGGCAAGGTTTGCTATATCTGTACACTTGATGAAATGATAGATTTTCAATTTCAGGGCGGATGGTTATCATCATCAGACAGTTACCTTAGGTTATTAAATAGAAAATGAAATGATATGTTTACGTACAAAGATGTTTTTAGTGAGTTAAAGTAGGATTTTTGATTTGTTGTTTGCAAGCGAATGCAATTCTTTTAAAAAAAAGTGTTCGACGAATTTTAGGTTTTCATTTTTGTTTATTAATGCTGCATACATTTATATGGCTACTTTTGATGTTGAAATTGCGTTTGAGTTTTTTCATAAAACAACGCCAACCACACCATGTATTTAGTGCTACCTTCTTTAGAAATAGAAACATTTTGAAAGCAATCATATACATCTAGTTGTAATATATTTCATTTCTTCAAATAGTCTGAAATCAAATTGTTTCATACATTTGTATGTAATTTTATTAATATATTTAATATAATGAACTTGTAATACTTAAGCTAATTTTGATTGGTACCAGCATATGAGTTAGTTTTTAGAAAGTGGTAAAAGTTAACTTTTTAAAAAAAAATTAAGTTAACGGTAATTTTACTGAGCTATATACACATTTTTCTTTGATTCAAAATTTGAATAAAATTCTATTTCGACATATAATAAATAAAACCAGTTTTGCTGTACAATGCTATCATATACACCATTTAAATCAAGACCAAGACGCAAAATTAATATGTTACCACTTAAAAAACTCTCAAGGAGCATAAGAAGAGAGGAATATAACGATAAGATATGTTTGTGGTCTTACATATTACCTATTCACTATAAATAAATATATGGACTTAAATATGCTCCTGTTTTTATTTCTTGTATTAAGTTATTAATACAATATTAGCCAAATTTTTGGAACTACTATCGCCTATTTACCGTCATATCAGACCTAATCAGTTCCCCTCCCTAAACTCCTAATTTCGTACTTACCTCGGTATCAGTATGTTACACACGTAAAAATCTAAAGGTTGTGATTTCAAATGGTATTGTTGCTATTCGCACAAATTCTGCACTGATTAATATTAATTTGACTAGAATGAATGAGCCCAACTACATACATATAACGTACAATTATAAAATGATTTCTTCGAAATCGAATATTTTCAAAATACACAAAAATACGAGTAGTCATTCAACCCCTTTGTTGAAAATGTTTATAAATATTTAATCTAATGTCCAAATCTATTACTTTATAATTTACTTTGTTGCTTTAATATTGTTCTTTATAGTTCGTATTCTATTACCGAGCTTAACTATAACATGATATAATGTAAAAATGTCATTTTTCATTCTTAAATTCTTAGTTGGCTCTTAATTTTTTGTTAATACTATCTTGAATTTCACTAATTATAATAATCTGCGTTGAAAACGATCCGCCTTTTAATTTGATCTTACTTAGAGTAATCGGGTGATCATTTTTAAAATTTTGGTGCCGAAACCCGGGGAACGAAGGATTTTTTTGTTAACGATTTAACGTAATGGGTGTGACAAATTGTTTGGGTTAGGTTAATTCACGAGTTTCGATAATAATGGAAATTGCAAGTCGAGCCTCTTACCGTGGTAAGGTGACTAAACTGATTAAAGCCGCGTCTAATTATTTATAATCTAGTGATTCAACAATCCGAGAAAATGTAGATAATCTTGACTACATAGCAGAAGAATTGACAGTTATATTGGATAGAACGGCAGCACATGAAAGTCTATGTAAGGCCAATGCGGAGGTAGTTCCTTTATTAAAGAAGGAGGATCTGTCAAAGGAAGCTGATTCAGTTGCAGACTATGAGGACAAAGCGATCGATACAATATCCCGCATAAAATGTCGTTTGGCAAAATTACAGAAGTTCCAAAGTCCGACAGCAACGACTGAAGGTCCACACGTCTCCAATTTGCAAAATGCAACATTATCGCCATTATTACCGAACTCATCATCTAGTGCTGTGAAACTACAAAAACTGCAACCTTAAAAAAAAATCTGGGGATTTTAAGGAGTGGGTTCCATTTTGGGAACAATTTCGTGTTCTAGTACACGAAAACTCTGCGCTCAGTACGATCGATAAATTTAATTACCTCGAAACCGTTTTAATAGGTAAAGCATCTCAAACATCACAATTTCGGTGATAAGTAGGTAAAGTGTTTGCTACAATTTTTAAAGCGAGAAGTCGAATCATTGGAGAAGGCCAACGAAGCAAAACCGCATTCTTCTCGCTCGCACAACCGACCTGTCAAAACTGCCATAGGACTACTTACTGCTGACAGGAAAGAAAATTGTTTATTTTGTATGGCTGTCAATCATCAAACTAAAAATTGCCATTCTTCGAAAAGCTTGGAAGAAAAAAAGAAATTGCTTTAAGGATGGTCGATGCTACCGTTGTTGCTTAACAGGGCATAGTTCAAAGACTTGCAAAGTTAAAGGAATCATATGCAAGACCTGTCATGGTCTACACGCGACTTCTATGTGCAATCCCTGGTTCAGAAAACACGGTGGAAGTTCTACGTCGGCGCAACCGGCAAGTGACAAGACAAATAAAATTGTGGAGAATGTTTCAACTTTAAATTTATTTACAACCGAAAAAAAAGCGCGAGTGTACACTATATTTACAGACGGCCTTTGCGTACCTAAACGTTGATTTTTTTCATTCCAAACGTTTGTCCGCATCGTAATTGATGGATGAAGTCATTTGTCTTTTATTAAATCAACGCTAGCTCGACGACTTGCATTGCCTGTAGTTGGAGTGTATCGATTAAACATAATCTCCTTCGGAAGTGATAAGCCATTACCTGGCAAAGTGTGTAACAAAGTAAGACTTGTTTTATGCAGTCAGTATGACCACCAGACGGTAGTTTTCGATGCCATTCCCGAAATCTGTGAAGTCGTACGTTTCTGTGTACAATTTAAGGCTGGCGGACACTGTTCCTCCACAGCAAGAGGTAGAAGATGGAATTAGCGTCTTAATCGGAGCAGATACATACTGGAAGATTGTAACTGTGAACTCAAACGTATCACAGAACAATAAACAGCGATTAATACAATTTTAGGTTGGACAATCCAAGGCCCATCAACTGTGATTAAGAACGTAAAAGTATTTTCCCCGACAACTTCTCTGCATGTGTGTGCTTGTGAAGATGTGCAACGAGTTTGGCAGCTTTATATCCTTGGCATTGGTCCTGAATATCACAACAAAGTAAGTCACGAATTACCACCTGTTCGTAGAAAAGGCAATAGATTCGAGGCATCTCTTCCTTGGAAACCCTTGCTGGACATCTTACACGACAACCGAGCTAACACCTTAATGCGACTGCAGACACTCACTCGGAAGTTTCACTCAACCGGTAAATTCGCTGAGTATGATGCAGCCATGCGCGAAATGATGGCTAGCGGAAAAGCAGAAATCGCTCCAAAGGAAACAGTTAATGGAAATAAGATTTTTTATCTACCGCACCGTCCGGTGTACCGAGAGGACAAGGAGACAATGAAGCTGCGCATTGTATTTGATGCGTCATCTCATGCGCCTAACCATCTTTCGCTGAACGATTTTCTAGAGGTAGGCGAAAATCTTTTATCGGGCCCACTAGCAATTTTATGTAACTTTCGGGTTGGCAAAGTAGGAATCATCGTGGGTATTTGCAAATAACGCTCCATCCTGCAGAGAGGGATAGTCATCGATTCCTGTGGTATGCCGAAAAAAAATATCTAATCTCTTGAATTTACCGCCAATTTAAGCTTACCGTATGACACGTCTATGGTTTGAAATAACCTGTAGTCCATACATTTTAGGACGTGATTGCCACTGATGAATTTCAAATAAATTTGGATCCTGTGCTAAAACTATTGCAGTTTGCAAATGTTCCTGATGATAAGAATTTTGGTGAGGATATTCGTCCCTTTCGGAATTTTAGCTGGGAATTGAGGTTGATGACGTATTCTTTTGGACAGATTCTCAGGTTGTTTTGTATTGAATTCTTGGAACAGAAAGACACTGGAAGCCTTATATAGAAAACCGAGTTCAGAAAATAAGAGAACTATCTAAAATTTCATCGTGGAAATATTGCCCGGGGTCGGAAAATCTTGCTGATTTGTTGACAAGAGGTATTAAGGCGTCAACTCTTTTAAAATCTTCGCTCTGGCTAAATGGTCCACAATGGCTTAAAGAAGAGGAACTGCGATGGCCAGAAATGAGTAAGGCAAATAGTACATCCTTGTGCATACTGGCGGTAGACGAAGAGGAGAATAATAATAATAAACTCAAGTTTGATTCTGGAACGTTGAAGGTCAATGCGCAAATTATTAATAGCGAAAGTTTCAGTACATGGAAGCGGCTTTTACGGGTGACGTCGTATGTTCTTCGAGCAGTTAATAAATTTAAACTCAAATGCAGATTCTCGAAACATCTATCAGACGAGGAGATCCAACATGCTAAAATATATTTGGTGAAGCATGTTCAATGGACACACTTATGAAAACTCAAACTCAAACTCAACTCAACTCAAAATTAACATCACTTTTTCCCTTCTTCGGCGTTTCTGATCAGTGTTTGAGGGTTGGAGGCCGATTACAACAGGTCGTGTCAAATGCAAGCGTGGCACACCCTATTGTATTGCAAAAGATATCACATATAAAAAAACTAATAGTAATTGATGTGCACCAGGCGATCTTTCACGGTGGTCCTTCGGCAGTCTTGTCTAAATTGCGGAACAAATATTGGGTTTTAAAGGCACGGCAGTTGGTTAAGACTGTAACTAAAAATTGCGTCATTTGTAAAGTCCTCCGAGAAAAATTGTCCACACAGGTGTTTGCTCCCCTACCTAGAGAACGTATTCTATTACCTAGGCCATTTGAAGTAACCGGTGTCGACTTTGCTGGCCCGTACGTAACGGACAAGAATAAAGAGTGCAAGAAGATATATATCCTTCTATTTACCTGCGCAGCTATCCATGCCGTTCACCTCGAGTGTACAGAGGATTTGACCACTGAAAGTTGTCTCTTGGATTTAAGGCGATTTGTTACCAGGCGTGGCATTCCCCTAATCATCTACTCGGATAATGCTACAACGTTCAAGAAGGCATCCACAAAATTGAAGCAGATCAACAAAGTGAAGATTGATGAAAAGTTTTTGGGTTTTTTAAGCAATAACCAAATACGATGGAAGGTCAGGTATTAGGCGCACAATTTTAAATGCTGATCAATTACACGTTTTGCCCACCGAAGTTGAGAGCGTTGTAAGTTCACGGTCTCTAAGATATTCGGGAGATGACCCTTTAGACCTGGCACCACTCACTCCATCACATCTTACAGGGTGCTTCAAACATTGCATATGGTTCTTCGGAAGTAACAGCCGGGAAGAAGTTACGCAAACAGTGGAAAGAACGTCTTCGATTCCTGGCTACATTTAAAAGAGGATGGTTTCGAGAGTATCTTTGCCAATTGAAGTCATTACATCATATGGATCAACGTTTGGGTTCAACTTAGAAAATCGGAGATGTTATACTGGTAGAAGATCCGTCATTGCCAAGAACACTTTGGCACCTTGCTGTTATCCAGAAAACGTTTCCAGGGAGAGATGGCAAAATTCGAGCTTGCGAGATACGGGCTGCAAAAGGTTCCATATTGAGAAGATCCATACAATTATTATATCTTTTGGAGATAAACTAATTGTAACTTCGCTGTCGGGAGGATGTTGACAATGTTTATAAATATTTAATATACTAATGTCCAAATCTATTACTTTATATTTAATCTTAATATTGTAGTTTGTTGCTTAAATATTGTTCTTTATAGTTCTTATTCTATTACCGAACTTAACTATAACATGCTATAATTCATGCTATAATGTAAAAAATCACTGTTCACTCTTAAATTCAATTTCATTTTCAATTTCATTTATTAAGTATTTTTAACATAATGGTACAAGATATATATATCTTTTAGAAACATAGAAAAGAGATAACATAAAAAAAAGTTACATACATAATTAAATTCAATTTACAGTTACAGGGAGGAACATAAGTTATATAATAAAGTAAAATGAGATCGAAAGGTAAACGTTTACTTATCTTGTGATATTGTTGTTAGTTATATATGCAAAGAGTTTTCTGTCGAATTCGGTCATTAAATTAATAAATTCCGTCCGCGATGAAGAATAGTTGGCTCTTAATTTTTTGTTAATATTACCACTATTTATCACTAATTATAATAATCTGCCTTGAAAACGAACCGCCTTTAAATTTGTACCTTTCCTTAGAGTAATCGGATGATCATTTTTAAAACCCTTAATGTACCAAAGTTCAATATCATAAATACAACCAATCGGTATAGCGATCACTCTCTTTCTATTATTAAAAGCGTTTGTCGGCTGGTTTTTCGAAACCATAATTGTCTGTGCTTATACGTATAATAATTTGAACAAACTCTTAGATGTGGAAAAAGGATTGAACCTTATCATAGATTTTAAAAAATTTACAAGATATTACTAAAGTTTTTATTGTTTTCAGGAGTTTATTGAACTTTTTTATTGTGAATTCACATGACAGAACGAAAACTAAACAGCATGTACTTCGTTTTGCCTTCATTAACCACTAGAATCATCTTAGTTGCTTCCGCTGCAATGCCAGCAAACGCCTCATTGACGACTCGCTGGGGTCGTCCAATTACGTCACTGTCATCAGCGTAAGCTAGCAAAATCTGGGTCGTTTCCAGCATCTGCCGTAAAGATAAGATCTGGCCTATGGTATACTTCTCAGGCCTGAAACCACAATGATAGGGACCTATCAAGTTGTGGACAAAATGTTTCAGACGCTCACACAATACGGCAGGGAGGATCTTGTAGACGATGTTAATAAGGCTTATCCCTCGATAATTGGGGTAGTCAAAGGGGTCTCCTTTCTTGTGATCCTTTCTCCTCATGCTTTCTAACAATCATATCTGAAATCTGGCTGATGCATGGGCCCAACCAGGTCATCTCCAGCTGCTTTAAATAGTCCTGCGTGCGATTTGTCCGGTTCAGCAGTTTTGTTTAACTTCAGCTTCGATATTGCTACCTTCACCTAAGTCGGAGGACTGAATTCTTGTCTATCATCGCCCAAATCGAGTAGAAAATTCTGTCTAACAGCGGAATTCGGGCTGTCATCGCCGTTAAGGAGTCTACAGAAATGATCCTCTTAGATTCTCAGCACAGACTGCGACCCACAAGCAGTCAATTTTGATACCGGCAGCCTTTGATTCTAGCTTTATTTACTTTATTCCTGCCGTAATACCTGCCGCGCGCTTCTCATGTTCCTTGGCTACAACAAGTTGCTGATCCAAGTCGAACCTGGCACCTCGGAATGTTCTGACATAGAGAATACTGTAGGAGTGTGTGACATCGGATCGCAACGTGATCAATCTGATTGACGATGATCAGAGGATTACCAGATTCTCTTGTTCAGGTGTGAGAACCGCGTGCTAGCCACAGAGAGGTTCCGCCCCGAGGCGAAGTCCAACAGCCTGGGTTCGTTTCAGGATGTGTTGTTGTGCAGGATTTGTTTTCCGATGACTCCAACAAAGATGGTGTCATAGCTGGGGTATCGATCGTATGTTCTTTCTAGAAGATGGTGTTGGTGTTGCTGTTATCACGCCTTTTGTCTTCCGTTCAGTCGATGCAAGCGAAGATGATTGCCTTGCAGAAACAGGATTACGGACCAGTTTCATTATTCAGAGGGCTGAATTAAATTTCCTCCTTTCTCAGCTGCCTACAAACAAGCGCGCTCAGATATAATGTGCTCACGTGAGGTTAGAACCCTTAAGATTCTTTAAACACCAAACATGTTGATGGGGTAATACTTTTCCAAATGAGAGATGAAGCGCTCACTTAGATGGGATGGAACAAAACAATATTGAGTTCAGGCCACCATCCTTTCCTAGAAGCGGCTCTTAACTGGATGTGTTGACAATCGATAGACGACTAACGATACTAAACGTGGAGCGACACACGAGGAACTGTCTAACTACGTTCGAGCATGACACTGTGGTCTTAGCGCGGTTCCCAAATAAGCTGGAGGAACTGGAGGAATATGTGCAAGCGCATCCTTATAATTACAATTAGGTGCGCTATCCACGTTTCTTTATAACCTTAACTAGAGAAATAAGTTCGAGTATGGTAAATCCTTCCATGAACAGAAACCTTACAAACGAAGATGTTGGTGGATACTTCACGCAAATGGACAAAGTCACCAAACGAACAATGGACAAGACAATCCCGAAGGTAGTACAAACCAATTATAGCGATATCTATCGAAATGCTACCATCGATGCACTTCACATGCAAAAAAGTAAACTTCTGCCAAGACTTAAGCTCTTGTACAGGCATGTACATGAGCATGTTCCTACAAATAAATAAAATCATTCGGAGGAAAGACCATAATGACATTCAGATTCTTTAACTTGACAGAACAACAGACAACGCGAACCTTCTGAGAACAGTAAGAATCGATCCAGATAGGGCAGTATTTGACAACGACTTTTCCGTAGTTGAGGATCCCTAGCTGAAGGTGGAGGCAATTGGTGCTGTTTTCCAGAGTGTACGCGGTCAGCGAGACTCGTACCCCGAAATATGCACGGCATTCAAAAAACATTGCTTTAATATCTACGAAAGTGCTAAAAGGTAAAAATTTCAACTACTGTGTATACAAAATGGGCGGTGGGTTCGCCGATCTTGTTCTTGTGAAGCTAGATTAAACTTAACTTTTATTATCCCAAGTTTTTGCACTTTCCTTGAAAAATTTGAATTTTTGAGTTTTTTCTTTAACATGATTGTTACTAAATTATCGGATAGGAGTATGCTTAAGTCATTATCCGGTGAGTTTCTGTTTCAGTCTTTATTCTTAAGATATGCTGTGTATTGTCGATATACAGATCCTTCATAAGTTCTTCTCCTCAATTCCTAGGGTTTCAGAAGCCAGATGAAGTGCGGGAGCTAGCGCTAGAATTTGAACGGCTTCTTTTGAAACATACCACAGATTATTGATTACCACTATATCGTTGTAGAATTTCACAGCAAAGGTCCCTTAAAGGCCTGCAACTTGTCGTGGACTTCTCTTGTGCCGTTGAACTGGTTTAAAGTGGTAAGTCTTGCGGCTATTTCTCCCAGTTCAGCACCGTGTTGACTTTTCGTCTGTCTGCATAACGTATTTTTATTATCTACTAAGTTCTAAGTACATTCCTCAAATACAATATCTATTACATCAGAATTTTTACTTAATATTATTCATTAATTTAATTACAACTACTTCTAACTAATGTTTCTGTAGTCAATTTCATTATTAATAAATTTGCTATTTGTAATTGGTTTTAATACTAGATTAACGTAAAATTATTTTCCTGTTTTGGGTATCATTATAATATAAAGTAAATTATTACCTTTTGTTGCAATTTGAATACTTCTTCAATTTTAGTAAAAGGTAATACATCATTATCTAAGGTTTCAATTATCATTTCAAATTCGTTTCTATATAAACTGTTCGAGTTTATTGTATTAACCTTTGCCAGTTCCATAACATAAATGACATAGATAGATAGATATTTTATTTCTTGCATAGTGTAACAGTGTTTTAACAATATTCTTTGTGCACTAGCTTGCACAGAGATATGGTTAGCAATATCTTACAAATGAAAAAAACAGTGTAATGTTTTCTAAATCAACGATTTATATAACGTTTGGACGAAAACTATGGGAAGAACCTCCATTTGAAATAAGTAAACAAAAAAATATTACAGATCAACGAATAGTAAATAATAAATTATAAGTAATAATATATAATATATGGTATATATAAATTTAAATGATGTACAAAAATAAATAATAAATAATAAGTAGCAAATAAAAAATAACAAATATTAAGTAATAAATAATGAATAATAAACAATAAACAATAAATAATAAACAATAAACAATAAATAGCAAATAACAAATGATAAATAATAAACAATTTATACTAAATACAATAACAAATCACAAAACATAAACTTAAATAATCTATTATAACAACTTTAATTCTTTAATGAGTTGATTATCGACATAATAAAATTATTGTTGAGAATTTCAATTCTTTTTATCAATCTGGATAACACCGGTTTTTTCATGAAGTATAAGGGTGGAAAAATCTTGAGGCAGGTTAAGCATCATTTTGAGGATTTTATTTTGAGTTACTTGAACCGTTTAATGTTCTTGATGATGATTGCTTGAAAAATGACTTTAAAAATTATTATTTTATTTTGGTTGAGTAACTACTTTCGAATAATAGAGGGTAGAGTATTTTAATTTTTGTTAAGGTTTCACGAATATGATTTGTTAAGGTTTCACGAATATGATTTCCAAAGGTCAATCTCTGATCTAAGTACACATCAAGGTACTTTGCAGTATTGACTGGTACGAATGTTATTTGTTAGATGGTATCTGAAAGCGTCCCAGAGAGAGAGAGCATTGTGTACAATGGGAGTGATAAAGGAATTGGGAGTGGTAGTTAAAAAAAAGTCTAACGTTGAAGAGGAATATCTACTACAGGTCGGAATATATGTATGGTAAAGTTATGTCTTAGACATAAGTTATGTAACGTATTTCCCCAAATAATTGCCCGTAAGCATCCCCAACTTCGATTCATGTCTCCCCCAGAGATTACATTTATTTAGTTCTATTTCAACTCCAATACTTTCTAGTACTAGTGAGTTCGATATTGATAATACCGAATGAACATGTGATTTTTTTTTATGTGGATGGCAATACCACCGCCTCTGCTATTCCGATCACAGCGATAACAGGAATAATTACTACATTCAAAACGAATATTACTTTGTAGAACCGTTTTACAAATACACACATCAATATCCAGAGTGGAGAGAAAATTGAAAAACTCAAAGCTCTTGTTATGGATGCCTCTGGCATTCCAACATAATAACTTAAACCGAGACATAAAATTACTTGACTTAAGAATACAAATATTTACTTGCAAGCTGAGCAATAACTTTAAACTGTTGAGCTTTTGTTTTACAATTTTCAAGTTCAGAAACCATATCAAACATTAAGGAAGTTAGTTCTTCATAAGAAAAAGGATCATCCTTAGCTGGTGAAGATGAATTGTGTACAAAACGATCGTTTGAACGCTTTTGAGCCAGTGTTTGATTTGTCCAGTGATGTGGGAGAGAGAAGAGAAGATCGGGGAGAGAGGGAAAGTCATCAACACAGTTGCCATTGAAGCTCTTCGGTGCCGCTGATGGTTGTGCATTAGGTCGCGACGGGATGAGTTCGCGCATTGGGTATGGAAAATGGATTTGGTGTTTTCTTTGAGATCAGTAAGGCGTATTGAACCGTTCTCAAAATACACTAAGTACATACACTACGTGTGCTTTTCATTTTGCTTTTTTTATAATTTGTATGTCCTTGCACTGAATACCAAGCGTAGCTAATTCACTTTTAATTAGGTCCATCGGATGTTCATCAAGACCAACGAGCACTACCTTAAAAGATTTTTCTGATTTCGGATCATGCGAAGAAAAATTGGCAATTTGTAAGAAAAGTTAAAAGTAATGTGAAGTTGGTGCAAGTAATGCACCCTCTTTATTTGAGCATTTGCAAAACGAAAGCGAAGGCAACTTCACAAAGAAGGAGCGACAGCCATCTTGAAAATAGTAAGAATGGCCGCGAGCTACTCAAAGAAGAAGCTGAAAAAAAAAACGAACGAGTAGTACCAAAAACCATCAGAGAAAAGAAAATTAATAAAATATTTAAATGTTAAATCTCAGGTGTGGGGTACATTCACAGAAACCAGAAATAAAGAGTATTTCGATGGTCTTCAAAAAATTCTAAGTCTTAGATGCGGAACACGCGCGAAACCGCGTGCAAACAAAAGCTAACGGAACGAACTACAAGAAACGCCATTTTTGGCGACGCTATGGAAGTGCAGAATCCGCAGAACGAATGGCAACGCAACAGCCCGCAGTCAGAAGTCTCCAGCCCGCAGTCAAGCAGTCTGATATGAGTCACGTGGATCCGCAGTCACATGATCGTCGAACAGCAAGTTCCCCAAGACACGACGAGGAGGCCGGCCTGGAGGCAGAGCTACTGGCGTTGAAGTTAAGACTGGAAATATTGAAACTCCAACAAGAGATACAGACCTTGGAAGGTTCTGCATTAGTCACTGCCCACACACGCCATCCAGTAAACTTTGAACACCTAGACAACGCTTTAAATACCTTCAGTGAAAAGGATCAGTACGATATTCGAAAGTGGTTCGACGAATTCGAAACGTATGCAGAGACACGTGGATATACGAACGAAGATAAGTGTATGGGTGTCCACAGGCTATTAAAGGAAACGGCGATGGATTTATGCAGCACCATCGGAGTAGTTCGATACGAGGAACTTAAAAACACACTTGTCCAAATCTTCGGGAGGCAAGTAACAGCGCGAGACATTTATCGTTGACTGGAAGAACGGCATATACGACCAGAGGAGTCCTGTTTGGAGTTGGATGAAAGCGCTCGCGTCAAAAATACTTGTTCCGGAACGGGAGTTTTTTTTTATCGTTGACAGGTTTGATCAACGACGCCAGGACCATCGCCGAACTAATTGGCCACTTGGATCACTACGAATACAAGCGTGCGAATGCAGTTATAAGAAAGTCCGTAGTGAAAAGAACCCGAAGCCGAAAGAAGCAGTCAGTCCGAAGTCCACCGCAGTCCCCGCCAGAGCCAAGCCGAAGGAGCTGTCAGAAGTGAGATGTTATAACTGCTCGCAGATGGGGCACTACAAAAATATTTGTCAGAAACCGACGAGACCTATCAACGCGTGTTTCATCTTTAATGAGGTCGGACATTATCATTACAATTGTCCGAAAACACAACGCAAACATCAGCGCATTGTTACTGCAGTCACGAAAGCCTTAGCACAAGAGAAGTCCGATGAAGAAGATGATTTTGAAAGCGCGATCAGCGCTTCACAAACGGTAAGTGTTGCCTTTACATCTTTCCATTGTCAACCGAAGCCGCTGTCTGAATTTGAGAGAAGAGAAATACGCGACAAAATAAAAGATATGTTAAATAGAAAAATAATTCAGCATAGCAAATCCCCTTACGCCTCACTAGCAGTGTGAGAGTAAAGACGTAAGTAGAGTGAATTTAAAGACGGTAAATTGAGATTATGTATTGATTATCGCGCTTTAAATAAGAAAACAATAAGGGAACATTTTATTGAATTTTTGGGCGGTAAGCGCTATTTTACTCTACTTGACTCCAAAGATGGCTTTAATCAAGTGGAAATGCACGAAAGTTCAGTTCCTTTCACATCTTTTGTTACGCCAAATGGGCAATATAAATATCTTAGGATGTCGTTTGGGCAAAAAAATGTACCAGCAGTTTTCCAACGATTTGTCCATCAAATATTCGTAGACTTCATCGAAGCGGGAAAATTAATTACTTACCTGGATGATATCTTAATCACCACATCAGATTGTAAAACCACTTTTGAAGCTAACATGTAAGTAAATTAGATTTGATTTTACTGATGAGTGTGAAGTAGCGTTTAGGGAGCTGCGGGATAAAGTGAGGGCCTAGTGGCCCATTGAAGTGGTAGCACTAGGCAACGCACTTAGTCGTTGTCAGGTAATTGCAGCCTAAGGTGAAGATGATGTTGACTTCTACATCCAGGTAGCTCAAGCTTGGGACCCAATAATCCGGGGAATCCGGGAGAAATTAGATAAGCAATCACTTAAACACAATGAATTATACGAATGATACATGGGAAGATAGCTCATTTAGGGGTTGAGAAATGCTTTCAGCAGATAAGGAAGTATTATTGGTTTCCGGACATGAGGAATAAGATAGAAGTGTTTATACAAAACTGCATCAAGTGCATAATGTACTCCGCTCCAGCCAGAATTAATGACCGTAAAATGTATAGTATCTTTATGGGTCTGGATATATATATATATATATATATATATATATATATATATATATATATATATATATATATATATATATATATATATATATAGTATCTCAGTGTCTTTATGGGATTGGAGAGGAAGACATTTAGTACCGCGACGCAACATTTTATTAGGTGATCACACGAGGGGCGTTTAATATCTCGGTATCGGAGTGAAACTGTGGTCATATATATTAATTGACTAATTTATCAAATAATACTATTATTTTAGTGCAAAAATGACTTATAAAATAAAATGTCTTATAAATGTCTTATAAATGTGATTATTAATTCGCCTTTTATCTCTAGTTAAACAGAATCATAATGGCAACTGAGATGATGATGGTGAAAATTGAGCAACGCGCTGTAATTAAATTTCACTAAGCAAGGAAAAAGTAAAAAAACTATTCATGAAGAGATAGTGACTGTTTACCAGGGTTCCGCACCTTCATTATCAACTGTGCAAAAGTAGTCAAGTGAGTTCAAGAGAGGCAGAGAGAGCATTGACCATCAACGCCACATCCTACGCTTCCACTTTGCATAAGACTGGGTATGTTGCGGGCGGACCGGGTGGGTTGCTTCTTCATGATAACGCTCCTGTTCACACGGCGCGAGCTTCGAATGCTGCTGCGCGAGATTGTGGTTTCGAAGAAATCCAAAATTTCCTGTTTCCGAATTTGAAAAATTGTCTTCGTGGAAAAAGATTCTCGGATGATGAAGAACTCCAGTTGGCAATAAATGGGTATTTTGCAAAGAAAGAGGAAATACATTTCTTTGAGGGTTTAAAAAAGCGTATCACAGGATGTAACAAATGTATTGATGTTAGGGGAGATTGTATTAAAAAATAAAAACAGTTTAAATTGAAATTGCATTTCCCTGCATATCGATACCGAGAATATATTGAACACCCCACGTATAATATGTTATTCTCCAGAGTAAAGGCGCGACGCTTCAGTATGACAGTTGTTTACGAAAACGAAAGCTCATCTGATATTTGAAAGATCGAGTGAGACTCGATCATAATGACATTAATTAATTCGTCTTTTATTGTTTTTATTTTATATTACAGTATTACATTGTATTGATGCTGTATGGAGCTATCTCGCTTAACATAGTTATTTTTGTCATTTGTAGTTTTGACAAGTATATTCATCTTTTCTTCATGTTTTTTGTTAATAATTATTTGTTTATTATTATTTTCTGTTACATTTCGTATTTTATTTTAAAAGCATAACAGAGTTTTGGTGGTCGGGTGTACCAGTGATCCACTTTCACCTTGTACCAATAAAATTTAATGATCTTTTGA
The DNA here is from genome assembly GCA_955652365.1 of Eristalinus aeneus. NCBI lineage: Eukaryota > Metazoa > Arthropoda > Insecta > Diptera > Syrphidae > Eristalinus > Eristalinus aeneus. Next base: position 41,535,733 of record OY019130.1, read on the forward strand.
TCTTATTAACGTTTAGTTTTTTAATGGGATTTTCTATCTGTTCCAACTCATAGTTTAATAAAAAAGGGTGGAGTAATTACGAGTATTTTGGATTATGGAAAGTGTTTGGGATGTTAAGGTTTCATAGGGAGTTAGGTTAATATTATGGACTTGTTGTATACTACCTTCAGTAATCTTAGCCATTGTTGAGATGATGAATTGGAATATTCAATGATGTTGACTTCTCCAAGAGAAGTTTCGATAAGGTATCTGTTGAAGGATAGAAGTTATGCTCATTGTTTAATATTGTGTTTGTGCACTGTCTTTCTGATTCCGTTATGACAGTTGTATCTTTGTCTTCTTTTACTTTTTCCTTTTTATACCCTATTCGAAAGTTTAGGACCTAGTCGCTTATTAACCTTGCGATACAATATAGTTTCACCTGGTGAATACGTCTTGAGAGGTGATCTGTTTTCGTTATGGTAAGCAATATTGGCTTCTTGTGCCGATTTTAATTTATTTGCGTTTTCCATATGTACTCTATCGATTTCTATAGGATCAAGTTTAATAATCCTGCTAAAGTAAACTCAGCGAGTTTCGATTATTCGATACCGAATGGATTGAGAAATAGTAAGCGTTGACGGCTGCTTTGATAAGGTCCGTAAAGGATCGTAAAGGACTTTGAGTGTAGATCGAAGTCTTTTCACTTGGCCGTTAGATGTACTTGAATATGGTGGAGTAGTAAAGTCTTCTATTCCGGATTCATTCTCTAGCATAAACGTAATGGAAAAGGAAGTTAATGTTTTTTCATTATCGAATACAATGGCTTTTAGTATGCGATAGTTAAAGATGATTTCCCTAAGTGGCTGTCGTATATGCTCCACATCTTTTCACTTTATGATTCTTAAGGAAGAGTATTCCGAAAATTTGTCAATGACAGTTAGCACTAGTTTTCCTTGTGTGAAAAAGATGATTATGTGAATTATTTCACCTGGATGTTTTTTGACAGGTGTTGTTTGAATTTGGACCTTGCTGGGATGACAGTCGTATTTATTTTCTTTACAAATCGATCAAACTTTAGCAACTTTTCTAATTTTTCTCCACGTGCTCGGAAAATAGTATTTATCCAATATCTGAATTTTAATCTCTCTGTCATTTCTGTATGCACGGTTGTAAGTTTCTATAATGAAACATCCTGGACTTGCATCAGCAGGAACCGAATTCGATACGTGCTGAAATGCTCTTTGTTAACGTTCTGTATTTTTTGCATTATACGTTGTTGTGTTTTAATGCAAATAGTAACTGATGGATTTAAGCGCCTTTTCAGAATTTCGATAAGTTATAAAAGGGTAGAGTTATGGTGTGCCTATAGTAATTGGAAATACTATATTAAGCAATTAATTATGAGGTGAACCTAATAATAATAATAATTGTTGGCGCTACAGTCCACAGGGGGAACAGGGCCTAGCTTGCTCATCAACTATTCGTGTTGTGCGCGCTACTGTTCTATTACTAGTAGAAGGGACCTACAGTTTTTTGCCGACTTTGAACGGCGAAGAAGCTTTCTTAGACAGTAATTGCTCTTTGAGTGTTATCAGCAGCTCGAAAGAGGCCGTAAAAAATTCGAGGTATTCAACCGGGAATCGAATCTAGACCCTTTTGCGTCTCAGCTTCGCACGCTACCCACTACGCTACGGCGGCCACATGAGGTGTACCTATCAAGAGAAAAACAGTTGATTGGGGAAGCAATACTGAAGACCAAATTGTGGGATGAGCTCTCATTGCTGAGAGTAGTAGGAGTCATTGAGTTAATATGTGTATTTTAATCTTATCTGGAAAGAGCGTCGGATATTACGTTTATTTTTCCAGGCTAGGAGCTTTCTATTGCTTTAACTTGGTGTTATTGACTTTAGCACTAAGTGCATAAGTTAAAGGTTGATGATCCGTAAAGATGAAAACTTTTGCCGAGCCGTAAAGGTTATTTCTAAAGGAGTTCAGAGCTCATATAACTAACATCTCCTTTTCATTAGCGACGTAGTTTTTTTCCGTTTTGTGAGTGTTCTAGACAAAAATGTGATCGGTCTATCTTGTTGCGGCATAGCAGCACCTATGGCAAAGATTGATGCATCTGTGGTTAAGTCATAAGGTTTCTTGTAATCGGGATAAGTTAACACTTTATTCTCAGACGTGAACAATGTTTTCATATTTTGAAAGACATCCTGAGCTTCATTAGCAAGAGGTAAATATAAATCTTACCATATACCATGACAGATCAAGAAAATATTTAAATGCCTTCGGAGTGCTTAGGGCTGGGCAATTTTGAATAGCCTTTACTTTGTCGGGATTGGTTTAAGAACCTTTTGAGAAACAATAAACCCTATGAATTCTACTTCCTGTATGTAGAATTAATATTTATCAAGCTATACCTTGAGATATGGATAGGTCTGTACTACAGATTATTATGTCGTGTATACACATAGCAAATTTTTCCAAAGATATCCTTTAATTTATCATCTAGAGCTTGTTATATTTTTACTTCGGTTGACAGCCATGAAACGATTTAAATTCAGGCATAAACAAGAATTTTGATTTTTTGTCGTTCGTTTACTTGTCCACACGCTCTACATAGTCATTTTTAGTGTTGTATTCGAAGACGCTTGACCAGACGCATGTCTCTGTACAGCCCACAGCGTTTTTCTTTAAATATTATCTAGATGCCATCAACGCAAACAGGACCAAAAACCTCAAGTAAAACTTCTCTCTCGAAAATATAACATCCAGGTTTCGGCGCCATAAAGTAGGACTGGGCTGATGAAGCTTTTATATAAAGCAAGCTTAGTCTATCGATAGAGCGCGCTATTTCTCCAAACCAAAAAAAACAGCGATTGGCAAGAGTGATTCTGCTTTTGATGTTGGTATTGATGTTGTTATTTACCGCGTTGCCGAGGTAGATGAAGTCCTTGACTACCTTGAAGTTTCTGCTGCCTGGCTCATTTTAGCCGCTTCCGTATCAATGCCAGCAAAAGCCTCATCGACGGCTCGCTGTGTTCGTTAAATCATGTCGATGTCGTCAGCGTAAGCAAGGTATTGAACTGACTTTTGGAAGATCATGCTTCTGGTGCTGACCTGCGAGCTAGGCACGATCTTCTCAAGAATGATATTAAATAAGTCACATACAGTGGGTCGCCTTATCCAAACCTTTTTTGACATTGAAGGTCTCGTTGAGTTTGTACCGATCATGACAGAACAGCGAAAGTTCTCCACCGTTCTCCTACAAAATCTGACGAGGCAGGAGTCCTAAAACTAGATACTGCACTGTATAGCTCTTCTCTATGCACACTGTCATATGTGGCTCTAAGATCGACGAATAGGTGGTGATAGTCGATTTGCACTTCTTGAGTATTTTCCAGAGTTTGCCGTAAAGTGAGGATCTGGCCTATCGTTGACTTGCTTGGCCTGAAACCACACTGATAGGGATCTAGTCGGTTATGGACAAACGGTTTCAGCCGCTCACACAATACGGCAGGGAGGATCTGGTATTCGATGTGATGAAGGCTAAACCCAAATATCGAATTTGGGGCAGTCAAAGGCGTTTCTTTTCTTGTGGACCGTCCAAACGACGCCGATTCAACTCATGGGGCATGCTTTCCCCCGACCATATTTTACAGAAGAGCTAGTGCATGCGCCTAAGCAACTCATCTCTAGCTGCTTTAAATAGTTCTGTGGGTAGTCCGTCCGCTCCAGCAGCTTTGTTCGACTTCGATATTGCTATATTCACTACGGAATTCTTGGCTATCATCGTCCAAATCGAGTAGAACATTCTGCCTAGCAGCCGAATTCGAGCCGTCATTGTAGTTAAAGAGTCTGCCTGTGATTTTCAGACTGCGACTCTGCCACAAGTTGTTTATTTGAATCCCAGCAGGCTTTGGTTCGAATCTTATATCCACCGGATAGCTGTTTTACGCTATGGTAATACTTCATTCCTGCCATAACACCTTTCCATTTCCTCAACCGCTCGCTTCTCATGCTCTTTTTTTTTCATCTGAGAAGCCGTTGCTCTTCCCTTTTTCTTTGTTGTAGACCTCACGAACATCCCTCGTTGTTCGATGCGGCGTTGCCTTATAGGCATCTTGTTGGGCTGCATGCACTTGCCTGCACTCGTCGTCAAATTTTTTATATATGGTGGTAGATATATGCTTCTGAAAGTACAATTTTTTTCAATCAAAATACCTACAGTGCTCAGACCAAAATATAGACTAGACAGAACCCATTTTTAACTGTACATTATTAGGTAAAAAGCAGCCTTAACGTCTGCGTGTAAACCATATTGCTTGCGTTTTCGAAGTGTTTACATTAATTTTCCATTTGAAAAATTACGTTTCTTATCAAGGAAGAGTTGATTGTAACCCTGGGGAAACATAAAAAAAAACGTTTTAGAAGTGAATATAGCTGTGTCATCAGCGGACATTTCGACGTTGATATTATTATCAAAATTAGGAATATCAGAAACATATATTATATATTAAACAAAGTTGGACCGAGTACTGTTCCCTGAGTCAAACCAAATGTATGTTTTGAGCTTATGCGATTTTGCATAAACACATTTAAGGATGAACTCTTTAGTTTAAAAATAGCAATAATAATAAAATTCTATAAATAAAAATATATAATATAAAAAGATATAATATAAATATAATATAATATAAATAAAATTAAATAAATATTACAATTATATAAAATATTATTGTCCAATAAATGATAATCAAACATTTCTTTTGTTATTATTTCTAAGATTTTGTTTACACAGTTAGGTTATAGGCCTATAGCTTTTAGTTTTATCTTTTGCTTTATCGGGTATAGGAATTGGAATTATCAGAGCTATTTTCCAGCAGTCTGAAAAGTAGTTTAGTTTGAGGCAAGAACATCTGTAAGAAAATACAGGCTTGTGGGAGGTAAAGCCTTCAGCTGGACTTTCACAGGGATTTTTGGGCCTGCAAAATCAATAGCTCCTTTTACTATAGGAGTGAACTCTGCACACATTAAATCAATTTGTGTATTATTAAGTTTGAGATCTAAAACTATTATTAAAATTGCAATTGAAGTTAATACAGTGAGCGAATTTATTCCAGTTTTCGACTGAAAAGTTTTAGTACCATAGAATTTGTTTAATTTGTATATTTAAGTTTAAGTGATTACTGACAGGTAGGTGATCGGAAACCAAATTCTCGAGAGTTTATGGCGTGTTACAATTTGCACAGCAAATCAAGAGTAAAAGAGCTTTTGGAACTGGATGTTGGGACAAAAGTCGATATAGGAGGCTTGGTCCCTTCTCGATTATATCACATAATATGTTACCCCAACAGTTACCCTGAGACAATTCCAAAGTTGATGGCGACAATTTGAATCACCACCAAAAATAATTTTACCGCGATAACGAAATATTTTTTAAGTCTCGCCTAAAGTGGATTATTTTTTCAAAAAAACGTTTCCCTCTAGGAAAATAGACAGAAATAACACTCACTTGAAAATTGCTTTCTAAAATTATGTCAACACCAATGGACTCAATACAACTAAGTTGCAAACCCGGAAGCACCGAGTGTGAGATGTCTTTCCTTATGACGATAGCCACTCTATCCCTCGGTGTGTTACTTCTGTCAAGGCGATTACAGTTGTAATTAGGACGGGGGAGGATTTATTAACTTTTAAGTGGGTTTCCGTAAGCAAAGCAATAGGATTTGCTATTAACAGTAAATTATTAAGATAATATTATTAAGATACCTTACCAATATCTGGATGTGGATCTATATATGGTTGTTATAAGTGGCTGCCGTGGCATAGTGGGTAGAGTGCGACGCTCACACGCTGAACAAACTAGGTTCGATTCCCAGGTCAACACTAATTTTTCGAATTTTTCACGGCATCACCTCTTTCGATCTGCTGACAACACTCAAAGAGTAATAACTGTCCAAGAAAAAGCTTCTCTACGGTAAAAAACCGTAGGTCCATTCTACTCGTGAGAGAACAGTAGAGCGCACAACACGAGTAGTTGATGAGGAAGCTAGGTCCTGGTCCCCCTGTGGACTGTCGTGCAAACAATTATTATATGGATGTTTATGTATACTATTGGTGACCTCTAGCTATAGTTCAATAGATGTAAGGTGAAAACTGGTTACCACCTTCATCTTACCAGGTGGGGATTTGTTGGACGCAATGGACAAAGTATAGCCCAAAAAATCAAAAGTTGACGAAGTACATAAAAATGTTAAAGTATCGGACATTAAATTGACGAAGTACATAAAAATGTTAAAGTATCGGACATTAAATTAAAAAGCATTCCTGCATTTGTCATCGCGGGCGGCTATGAATCTTGGAGAAGTTTTCAGAATCTGTTTAATTCACTAGTTCACCACAGTGCTGCAAAAAAAAAATGCATTCCTTAAAAATGAGTATCATACTTACCAATTTACAATGGTAGTTATAATAAAGCATGGTATATCTTACAAGACAGATACGTCCACCCTCAAATTTTGGTCAACACACAATTGAAGGGTTTATTTTATCAACCAATAATCCATCAAGCGCGTACCAGAAAATAACAGGAAGTTAACGAAATTTATGGAATTTGAGGAGTTTCTTGAAGCAAGGTTCCGTACCCTGGAAACAGTAAATAATAAACAAGAACAATCAACTTTAGAATTGTCCAGAAAACTTGCGCAAGCTTCAACTTCCAATTTTAAATGCAAATTGTTTAACAATGGTGAATTTGCTGTATATACGCAAATGTGTCCACTTCCTGAAAATGGGAAGAAATGAACGATCGCAAATATTTATGAGGTTGGAGTTATTTAAAAATTGTCTAGCTTAAGCCATCGATCTGTAAGTTGCCATAGTACTCGTAGATGTTATTAATATCAGGAAGCTCATCACTCGCTACTGTATTATCCCACACATATGGCTGGTTCGCACATCCACTACTGCAGCTGTAATCAAAAACCGCAACAAGATATTAAGGGCATCACTTTAAACTTATGCACAGCAACCAACCCAAATGCCAGGAGTCTTAATCCATCGCGCACGGAACGGCATTCTTCTAACTTACGAGATGAACCCAATGAAGAACAACCATGTTGCAGTAAAACAGTTTACTCATATCACTCCGTAGCACACAAAGATAGTCGAGTGATGTTAACCACAACAATGATCAAAGTTATTGGTTCATCGGCCGAAGTTGTTTCCCTGCGAGCGTTGATCGACTGAGATCACAGGCGTCTTTCATCACGGAGTTTGCAAAACAGCCGCTGCGATTAAAGCACAAATCAACCCTTGTCGAGGTTTCCGGGTTGGGTATGATAAACAGCGGTATCTGCAGAAAAATCGTTGATCGATCGAGATCAACAATTTTCACCAACTGTGTAACATCGAAGCCGATATAAGTCGATTCTAGGAGATGGAAAAAAACACTCATTGAGAAACACGAGGACGAAGAACACATTGCATGTGAAAAACACTTCACACACACACAGAGGCGAGCAGAAGATGATCGATGTATAGTAGCTCTTCCATGTAAAGATAACACACACCAATATTTGGACGATCAAGAGAAGGTGCAATTCATTGATTCAAGCATTTGAATGGACGTTTAAACAAAAAGTAGTATATTAAGATGGGACACATGTGCAGAATAGAAGAACACAGGTTAAAAAAGACACTATTTTCTTCAACACCATTCAGTCGTAAAGATGAGCAGCAACAACCAAACTTAGTATTGTCTTTGATGGGTTAAAAACTCTCAAAAAGCTCATGACAGGACATGACAGGATAATGTCATTGACGTCATTTTTAAATGGAGACTGTATACGTGGGGCGACTTGAGTTCTTCATCATCCGAAAATCTTTTTCCACGAAGAAATTTTTTCAAATCCGGAAACAGGAAACAAGCACTAGGTTCAGGACTATAGGGTGGGTGTTGGATTTTTCCGAAACCACAATCTCGCGCGGCAGCATCGGAAACTCGTTCTGTGTGAACAGGAGCGTTCTCATGAAGAAGCAACACACCCGCTGCGAGGTTACCCCGTCTTTTCTTTTTAATTTCCTCCAGCAAATTATGCAAAGTGGAAGCGTAGGATGTGGCGTTGATGGTTTCACCTTTTAGTTTGTACTCAATGAGCAAGATTCCCTTTGACTCCCAAGAAACTGTGGCCATAAGCTTCCCGGTAGACGGAATGACTTTGAACTTCTTCGGAGAGTCTGTTCCTTTTTTATGCCACTGCATGAACTTTTGTTTGCTTTCAGGGTCATAATGGTGAACCCATGTTTCGTCCCCAGTAACAATTCGATCCATAATACCGTCCGCGTTCTCACTACACATCTCCAAAACCTCTACAGCATGCGATTATCACTTTTCTCTGAAGCGCTGTGAGCATTCTTGGATCCCACCTTGCACTGACTTAAGATGGTCATAAAGAATGGTGTGAATGGTAGTAGTTGGAAGCTTGGTGATCTCTGCCATCATTTTCACCTTTATTCAGGCATGCTCAAGAACAAGTTTTTCGCCTTCTTTGATGTTTTCTTCCGTGCAAGCAGTAACCTGGGCGCCGGAGCGGGGATCGTCTTCAGTGCTCTCTGCCTCTCTTAAACTCACTTGACTACTTTTGCACAGTTGATAATGAAGGTGCGCAACCCAGGTAAGTAGTCAGTAGCCATTACAGCGCGATGCTCAATTGTCACCATCATCGTCTCAGTTGTCATTATGATTCTGTTTAACTGGAGATAAAACGCGAATTAATAATCACATTTATATGAAATTTTACATTAATGTACTAAAATAATAGTATTACTTGATAAATAAGTTAATTTATATATATCTAACTACAGCTTCACGATACCGAGAATATACTGAATGTCCGTCGTAAATGCACTTTTAGAGCCGTCATTGAGAAACTGTATTGCTTAATGAATGAAAGGGACTCAATGTATCAATTGATATTACGACGAAGAGAACAATAAGTAACAATCCATGTCTACCGCCTGAAAACAGTAACCCGTATCGCCCCACTCAAACCAGTGAGCATACCCAGACTGGCACTTTGCGGTGCAGTAATATTAGCGACACTAGTAAGTCACATTACTAAAATGTTGAAGCACTTTGCTGGATAGGGTTGCAGCCATCGAAATTGAAAATCTTTAGTTGCAAACAGAGTGAAACAAATTTAACGGTTCAAGGAAGCATTTATCTAGTATCACGTTCCTACGAATCAGAATTCTGCAGATCTAGCTTCTCGAGGAGTACTGCCCTCAGAGCTAATAGAACAGAGCTTATGGTAGAAAGGACCAATATTTCCTCAAAAGGCTTGGAGTTTTAAGACGCCAACTTAAACTACAAACATCACATCCAACGAAAGACAGAAACAAACCCGATGCCTCCGAATAGGACAAGAAGAAGATCCGATTGGTAACCTAAACAGAACATCCTACCTACCGAACACCCTATCGTAATAAAAAATTGGTAAAGATTATGGCGTACTGTCAGAGATTTGTAAAGAATCATCGACAACACTATCGCAAACTCATCAGTTACTCACGAAGTCTACAAAAAAACAACAAAAGTAGAACCTTTGCACCAAAAGAACTTGAAGACGCCTCAACATTTTTACTAAAATACGCTCAACGACAAATGTTTCCAGAAGGAATGATTAAATGTGGAGGCTTAGCATCTCTTTATCTTTTTACCGATGCAGAGGGTATCATTCGTGTCAGCTGAGGACTTAGCCAAGCTAACATCCCGTTCAGCCAAGAATATCCAGAAACACCTTGTATTACCAAAAAACGCTACACGGAGACATCCAGTTGATGATGACACAGATCCGAACAAAATTTTGGATTTAACAATTAATAGGACACATTCAACGCTGCGTTGCTTGCCATCGATTCAAAGCACGAACCGCTCAACAGTTAATGGGACAGGTACCAGCACCAAGAGTCACTATATCAAAACCTTTCACTCACACAGATACAGACTGCGCAGGCCCCATAAATATATTAGCGTGGAAAGGGCGCAGAGTGAAGTGCAATGATTAAAGGACTATGAGAAAATGGTCAACACCTTGGCAACCGAAGGATCCTAGTGGGAAGAGCATTCCATATAAGTTTTATCGCTTGTAATAGGTGCAGAGAGGTCTTAGGAGCACCAGACCAGATAGGAGCGTTGTACTCAAACTTATATATTGTCCGCCTTATATACTGTACCGAGGATGGAAAGTCGTTCAGTTTCAACAACGCAGGAGCCATTCATAGATAATGGCAGATTGTTTTGAGAACGCTTGAGTGACAGTAGACAGCACTGAGTCTTGGAAGCATTAATTTCCACTCTATTCATTTAACCCCAATCAATTATGCTGTCAAGATCGGAATTTAATGAGCTTAACATATGCTGCCGTTCCATGTCAATGGTCGAAGTGGAGGGTCGAGAGCCGAGGAACCAATATGAAAAGCTGAGGGTACTATCATCAGCGAAGGAGTGAATTGGATCAGAAGTAAAATAAGATCATTTATAAAAAGAAGGAAGAGTGTCGCAGACAAAACGGAGCCCTAGGGAACGCCAGCATTAATATGGTAAGTATCAGACTTGAACCCATCCGATACAACTGCGATTTAACGGTTCGAAATGTAGTTTCCAATCCATTGAAGAAGAGATTCATAGACACTATGGTAAAATCACGCATTTTCGATAAGACAGCCTGATGCCAGAAACTGTCAAATACTTTTGAAATATCAAGTGCAACGATCTTGCTTTCTCCTACATTGTGCAAAGATTGGTTCCATTTTTCGGTGAGAAAAGCGATCCAATCACTAGTAAACCTGTTGCTGCGGAAGCGGTCATTAAGAAGCTTCCGAGTTTCAAGATATTTCATAAGCTGGCGATTTATCAGCGTTTCCACGCCCTTTTAAAGTAGGGACGTAAGTGCTATGGGTCGGTAGGAGGTGTGTGAAGATCCCTAGAGAGTAGGTCACATATTTGTTTTGCCAGCGCAGAAGAACAGCTCTGCAGAAGAACGGGGGGATACCACCCTGGTCAGTAGATTTGTGCACGTTTAGATCTTTAAGAACTCTTGCAACTTTACGAATGCGAAAATGGACTTGTTCCTTGGAAAAGTGTACGCTCCCAAGTACAGACACGGACAGAGTGCAATCTGGAAGCTAAGAGATTTGCTTTGTCCAAAGAGCTGACAGCTGGAATGTCATTGCAAATGAGCGTTGGAATCGAAGACGAGGCGGAATTCGTTTTGAAGTTTTTGCTGCCCTTGGGACAATGCAGCACTTTTTGCCTCAACTTTTGATCGGAACGGCATCCACTTCATTACGGCATCCACTTCATTATCGACAAAGCATAGTGACTAGTTAAAATTCTTAAAAAAGTTGCTTGGGCCGCTTTAGTTGGTTTTCTCACAGAGCTAAACTGTTCTTTTAGGGATTTGCTCTCTAAGTGAATGGGACGAGTACAGAAAATTGGCTGATACGACACAGTGGTCTGACGAGCCTAAAGGCGACAGTATGTCAACTGAGTATTTCTCAGAATGAGATGTGAGAAATAGGTCCAAGTTGTTGGCGGAATGATATGCAATGTCAGGTATCCGTGTTGGCTCATTCACAAGCTGGGTCAAATTGTTTACTTAAGCGAAGATTTTGAAATACCTTCCTTCGGGTGTTGTCTGGCCTGAATGTCGAAGCCAAGAAGAATTGTGTACATTGAAATCGCCCGCATTAACGATTTCAGTGCAAGGGTACAGGGATACAATTCTTGAGATGGAGTCGGATAGCGCATCAAACTCATTGAAATTTGAGTTGTAATCCAGGTTTGGGCTTCTATAAATAAAGTGGATTAACTGCTTACGGGCATGGAGTTTTAAGCACAGAAAATTAATTCCGGACTGGAACAGTGGTATATAGTGGCAATAGTGAGACCGCGATGTGGAAAAACAAAAGCATTAAGCTATATCGAGGCAGGTTCAAATCCGACAAGTCGGTATTCTCACCTACCTGAGTTTCACTTATCTCCAAAAGAGCTGGTTAATAGCGGGAGAGGTGACGGTACACAGTAAAGAGATTTGCTCTTAGCCCACGAACGTTGCTCACATCACCCCGGAATTGCCCTCCCATATCAATTACATATATTAAGTAAACCAACTCTGACTACGCAGCTGGTAAAAGTGGAATTTAGAAGTGTAAATCCTTGCTACAGCCTTATAACAAAAATCAATGTAGGTGTTATGCCCTTACCAAACATTGATTTGAGCTGATCAACCAACAAAAATTCACACTTCATAATCCGCTATGTCAGATGCTAAGCAAACTCAGTTATCGCCCCAGCGCGTTTTGAAAACAAACGGGAGTTGCGACCGAGAATGCCCAGCAGCGGCTTGTGAAACCAAATAACTTCACTGCGCTATACAACACTAATGGGCTTTTATTTTTATTATAATTTTTTATAATATTTATATATATATATATATTTTTTTTTTCTTTTTAATGCCCAAGATGTTTCACTCGCGACGCGGTGGAGGCGCATTTTGTGTGCAAGAGCCGGAGGATGACTCGGCACTGATATGGGGAGTGATGAGCAACCCGAGATCAGTAAATCGGTAAAATTTAGTGATTTGAAGACGCCGATGGTTAGGACGTCAGGCCATCCAACAAGTGACGGTAGTATCCGTGTGTCTAGCCCCACCAGGCAAACTACAGAGGGGCAAAAAGGAGAAAAAGGCTGCCGCAGCCCGAGTTGGACATAAACAATGACGTCAGACGAAGAGGTGGTCGCACTAAACACAGGCGGGACAGTGGCGGCAAAAAAAAAATGCAAAAACAACAGCAACAATAGCGAAGATCGACATTGATGCCCTCCAATGCCGATTCTCTTACAAAGGGAGCGAGATCTCCTTTAATGTACTGGCCACATCGGACGCAGATTATGAGGAGGAGGAAACCAAGAAGAAGGAAAGGAAGCTCAAGAGCACAACTTAATGCTCACATCAAGTTTCTCTATGAGCAGTCTACGGCGAGAAAGGCTGATGAGAAAGCAGCAAAAGAAAAAGAAAAGATGATCGAAATTCTAAAGCTGCAGCAAAATGACAGCAAAAAAAGCACCAGAAGCGCCGACGGCTAGAGTAAATTTTCTTTTCTCTTTGCTGCCTGCAAACAAGCGCGCTCAGATAAGATAATAACCCTTAAGATCCTTGCAGTGAATGTAAATTCTCTAATAAGGTTCGAACGAGAACTATCGCTCTCTAATTTGTTGCAAACACAGAATACTGATGTGCTGATGGCTAGAGAAACTAAGCTAAATCAGACGCGCAATCTCAGGTACAAAAGTTACCATATAATTAGAAGAGACCGACGGAACATTTATCAAAAGGTTACGTAGATTTAATGTGCTAGAAGCAGTGATCACACGCATCCCTCTTCAAGATGGAAATAATTGTTTTTGATCTCTGCCTATACACCAGAACCTCAAAACCCTAACTTTCTTTTTATAACATTTTAGACGGAGATTTGAACGCTAAACATGTTGAATGGGGTAAAAGTTATGGTGTCCCTTGAGCGGTGAGATATAAAAAAACACCGTTTTATATTTGTTTAACGAATTTATTATTTTATGAATAAGATCGAATACGTCGTCATGGTAGTTCAGTTATAATTGTAACTCCATGACGACTTAACTGAATTCAAACTAAGAAAACTTCATTGTATCATTCCACAGGTTTTATATTACAAATGTATTTTATGTATTTTATTTCCCGTGGGAAAGTTATGCAGCTTGTTTGTGCAGGTGCAGCAGAGTGGATGCGCGTGTGTCTCGTTGGAGTCCGATGACAAATGCCCAGTGCATAGGTTTAAAGTTTTTTCAATGCGCGTGTTGTTACTGGCTATAGAGGGTGAGGCCGAGAGGTTCCGTAAAAATGGCGGATACCTTATGAATGGCGAGAGGGGGCGGGGCGTCTAGTTGAAACCGAGAGGAAGTGACGTCACCGACGTAGCTTAACACTGCTCCGAAAGAGAGAGGTAGCGCTCTCTTAGTTTGGATTGGACAGATAAATGCCGAGTTCAGGCTGGAGTTGCTTGCAACTGATTGACCATCGATTCCTACAAGCGAGTCCTATCTGGATATGATGCTAATCGACAGACGCCTAACAAAATTAACGTGCAGCTAAGGTCGAGTATGATAGCGATCACTGTGGTCTCGCCGCGGTAATACAGCATCTTATAATTTCAATAAGGCGCGCTGGCCACGTTCCTCTAGAACCTTAACCAGAGAAATAAGTTCGAGTGCGATCACACAATTGAACGAAGGCATTACACGAATAATATACACAACTATTCCAAAGGTAGCACATATTGTATGCACTTCACGTGCAAAAAAGTAGACTCCTGTCAAACTTAAACCCTTGTACAGGAAATTTACGTATCCGCAGAAAGCGGAGATTCGCTGTCTGAAGTGACAGATGAAAGTACTCCAATAGTCAATCAAGCTTACATTGGGGCAATAAGATTCGGGCTATAAAATCCAAGAACCCGATCATGTTTACGCAAGTAAATAATATCTTTCGGAGGAAATACCATAACGTCATTCAGAGCGTTCGACTTGACAGAACAACAAACAACGCGAAAATAATTACATCAGTTGGCATCAATCCTTATAGGGCACTGCTTGACAACGTCTATAACACACTACTCCAGGAGAAAGTGAAAGCAATTGGTGCTGTTTTCCAGAGAGTGTATACGGTCAACGAGACTCGTAGTCCGAATCTTCTTCTTCTTCTTCTTCTTGTGGCGCTACAGTCCGGGGTGGACCTGGGCCTCAACCAAAATGCCTCTCCAGCCAGCACGATCTTTCGCCAGCTGTCTCCAGTTGCGCACTCCATGTTGGTTGAGGTCCTTCTCCACTTGTGTGCGCCACTTCAGTCTAGGTCGTCCTCTGTTGCGTTGTCCCAATGGCTCGGATTCAAAGACTTTTCGGGCCGGAGCAGTGGTGTCCATACGCTCTACATGGCATAGCCATCTTAAGCGTTGTATCCGTAGACGCTTAACCAGGCGCATGTCGCTCTACAGCCTATAGAGTTCGTCATTAAATCTTCTCCTCCAGATGCCATCAACGCAAACAGGACCAAAAATCGCACGCAAAACTTTTCTCTCGAAAAGACTAAGGGCTCCCTCATCCGCCTTTGCTAACGTCCAAGATTCTGCGCCATATAGTAGGACGGGGATGATCAAGCTGTTATATAAAGCTAGTTTAGTCCTAAGAGAGAGGGCTTTATTACTCAATTGCCTCTTGAGCCCAAAGAAACAGCGGTTGGCAAGAGTGATTCTGCGTTTAATTTCGGTACTGATGTTGTTGCCCCTATTTACCGCGGAGCCGAGGTAGACGAAGTCCTTAACTACCTCGAAGTTTCTGCTGCCTAGTGTGACGCTCCGTCCCAGACGTCGATGTTGTGTGTCCTTCCTTGATGACAGCATGTACTTCGTTTTGCCCTCATTTACCGCAAGACCCATTTTAGCCGCTTCCGCTTCAATGCCAGCAAACGCCTCATTGACGGCTCGCTGTGTTCGTCCAATCACGTCAATGTCATCAGCGTAAGCTAACAGTTGAACTGACTTCTGGAAAATCGTGCCTCTGGTGTTGACTTGTGAGTTTCGCACGATCTTCTCGAGGATGATGTTAAAGAAGTCACATGACAGTGCGTCGCCTTGTCTAAAACCTTGTCTGACATTGACGGTCTCGGTGAATTCGTTACCGACCTTGACGGAGCAGTGAGAGTTCTCCATCGTCATCCTACACAATCTGACGAGTTTGGTAGGAATGCCAAAACTAGACATGGCACTGTATAACTCGTCTCTATGCACACAGGTGGTGAGTGTCAATTTGCATTTCTTGGGTCTTTTCCAGGATCTGCCGTAATGTGAAGATCTGGTCTATTGTGGACTTCCCTGGTCTGAAACCACACTGAAAGGGACCTATCAGGTCATGGACAAATGGTTTCAGACGCTCACACAATACGGCAGAGAGGATCTTGTATGCGATGTTCAGGAGACCAATCTCTCTGTAGTTGGCGCAGTCAAAGGGGTCTCCTTTCTTGTGGACCGGGCAAACGACGCTGAGATTCCACTCATCGGGCATGCTTTCCTCCGACCATATCTTACAGATGAGCTGGTGCATGCGCCCAACCAGGTCATCTCCAGCTGCTTTAAATAGTTCTGCGGACAGTCCGTCCGCTCCAGCAGCTTTGTTCGACTTTAGCTTGGATATTGCTATCCTCACCTCGTCTAAGTCGGGGAGACGGAATGCTTGTCTATCATCGTCCAAATTGAGTGGAACATTCTGCCGAACAGCGGGATTTGGGTCGTCATCGCCGTTTAGGAGTCTGCAGAAATGATCCTTCCAGATTCTCAGCACAGACTACGACTCTACTACTAGTCGTCCATTTTGGTCCCGGCAGGCCTTGGTCCGAACCTTGTATCCTCCGGATAGCTGTTTTACCTTTCGGTAAAACTTTCGGACTTCATTCCTGCCAAAACACCTTTCCATTTCCTCGACCGCGAGCTTCTCATGCTCCTTCTTCTTCCTTCTGAGAAGCCGGTGCTCTTCCCTTCTTCTCTGTTCGTAGAGTTCACGAACAGCTCGCGTTGTTCGATGCAGCGTCGCTTTATAGGCGTCTTGTTTAGCTGCGTGCGCTTGCCTGCACTCGTCGTCAAACCATGGGTTCCTTCTGGGTGGTGACGTGAAACCCAGCACATCAGTGGCAGCATCTTTGATGGCTTCTTGACAACGTTTCCATTCTTCTTCTATGCTTAGTGCAGGAAGCGTCGAACTCTGGGCGAGTTTCCGGGAGACTCGGTCGGCAAAGTTCCCAGCAATCAGCTGCGATTGTAGCTTTTTGACGTCAAACCGTTTTGGCCTTTCTCGACTCCGTTGCTCTCTCGATATCCGGGTTCTTACCTTGGCTACAACAAGGTGATGATCCGAGTCAATGTTTGCACCTCGGAAGGTTCGGACATCGAGAATACTGGAGGAGTGTCTGACGTCGATCGCAACGTGATCAATCTGGTTGACGGTTGATTGATCAGGAGATCGCCAGGTTCCTTTGTGAATGTTCAGGTGTGGGAACCGCGTGCTAGCCACAGAGAGGTTTCTCCCCGAGGCGAAGTCCAACAGCCTAAGTCCGTTTCCGGATGTGTTGTCGTGCAGGCTGTGTTTACCGATGACTCCAGCAAAGATGTCCTCCTTTCCCAGCTGAGCGTTGAAATCTCCTAGAACGACCTTGGTGTCATAGCTGGGGCATCGATCGTATGTTCTTTCTAGGAGATCATAGAAGTCATCCTTGATGTTGTCATCCTTCTCCTCTGTCGGGGCGTGAGCGCATATTAGGCTGATGTTCCCGAATTTAGCCTTGATGCGGATTGTCATGAGGCGTTCGCTGACTGGGTCGTAGCTCAAAACTTTTTGCCTAAGTCTGCCTCGAACAACAAATCCGCATCCGAATAAGCGCTGCCTTCTCTGTCTATAGCAATTGCTGTAGTAGATATCGCAGTTCTTCATCGGTTTTATGCCGGGCCCATCCCATCGCACTTCCTGGATGGCGGTTATGTCAGCTTTGTAGCTGTCAAGGGCCTCCGCAAGTTGTTCGGCTGCACGTGGCCTGTTAAGGGACCTCACATTCCACGTGCAAAACCGAAAATCTTTGTCCTTAAAACGTTTGCTGGGGTCGTCAACAGTTGATCCGTCCTTATCCGAGGCATGTTGTTGTCTCTGAACTTCTGGTTTTTACGTGGTGAGGAAGTTACCCTCACGCACAACCCACGGACTGGTAGGCCAGGCCCATTATTTAAATCCTCGGGCAGAGGGGGTCGCTGCATACATTAGTTCACCATACAACGGGTGTTATGATGGCTATCCAGGGGGCGCCACTTGGAGGCTGTATGTCAACTTGACCTGTGCACTAACGAGGATTGCCTTGGCAGCTCGCCATGTTGAGCGCAATCAACGACGTTACCTCGCGTGTATAGACCCATGCCCCCCCGTAGTCCGAATCACGACCTGGAAAACAGAGCCTTGCTATGGCGATACGAGAATCCTGGTTTAACCATCCCGACAAATCTCCGATAAATAAGTCTTCTTCCATGCATGAGCAAGGTATTTAAGAAGATAGTCATTAAAGCTCTAAAAGAATAGGTTGAGAACAAATTAATTATACCGGAAAATCAGCTTGGCTTTAGGGTGGGGCACGACACCATTCGTGCCGTTTCAAAATTGGTTTCCGGTATTCTTCTTCTTGTGGCGCTACAGTGCGCGGTGGACCTGAGCCTCAACCAACATGCCTCTACAGCCAGCACGATCTTTCGCCAGCTGTCTCCAGTTGTGCACTGGTGGAAGTCCTTCTCCACTTGTGTGCGCCACCTTAGCCTAGGCCGTCCTCTGTTGAGTTGTCCAAATGGTTCGGATTCAAAGACTTTTCGGGCCGGAGCAGTGGTGTCCATACGCTCTACATGGCCTAGCCATGTTAAGCGTTGTATTCGTAGACGCTTGACCAGGCGCATGTCGCTGTGCAGCCCATAGAGTTCGTCGTTAAATCTTCTCCTCCAGATGCCATCAACGTAAACAGGACCAAAAATCGCAGCCAAAACTTTGCTCTCAAAAAGACTAAGGGCTTCTTCATCCGCCGTTGGTAATGTCCAGGTTTCCGCGCCATAGGGTAAAACTACGATGATCAAGCTGTTATATAAAGCGAGCTTAGTCTCTTGAACCCAAAGAAACAGCGATTAGCAAGAGTGATTCTGCGTTTATTTCGGGACTGATGTTGTTGTCCCTATTTTCCGCGGATCGGACATCGCGAATATTGGAGGAGCGTTTGACGTCGATCGCAACGTGATCAATTTTGACCAGGAGATCGCCAGGTCCCTTTGTGAATGTCCAGGTGTGGGAAGGGGTGAAGTCCAACAGCCTGAGTCCGTTTCCGGATGTGTTGTCATGTAGACTATATTTACCGATGACTCCAGCAAAGATGTCCTCCTTTCCCAGTTGAGCGTTGAAGTCTTCTAGAACGATTTTGGTGCCGTAGCTGGGGCATCGATCGTATGTTCTTTTTAGGAGATCATAGAAGTCATCCTGGGTGTTGTCATTCTTCTCCTCTGTCGGTTCGTAAGCGGATATTAGGCTGATGTTCCCGAATTTAGCCTAGGGTGTCATGAGGCGTTCGCTGACGGGGTCGTAGCTCAAGACTTTTTGCCTAAGTCTGCCTTCGAGCAACAAATCCGCAACCGAATAAGCGCTGCCTTTTCTCTCTGTAGCAATCGCGTTAGTATATCTCGCAGTTTTTCATCGTTTTCTTGCCGGGGCCATCCCATTGCACTTCCTGGATGGCGGTAATGTTTGCTTTGTAGCAGTCAAGGGCCTCCGCAAGTTGTTCGGCTGCACGTGGCCTGTTAAGGGTCCTCACATTCAACTTGCAAAACCAAAAATCATTGTCCTTTAAACGTTTGCTGGGGTCGTCATCAGTTTATCCGTCCTTATCCGAGGCATATCGGTTTTTTCTGAACTAAATGTTTTTTACGTGGTGAGGAAGTTACACTCACGCAGAACCCACAGGCTGGTAGGCCAGTTTCATTTTATGCATATATTGGTTGGCTGTATGTCAACTTGACCTGTGCACTAACGTGGATAATGCTGGCAGCTCGCTTTGTTGAGCGCAATCAACAATGTTACCTCTCGTGAACAAGTCCATGCCCCTTCTTCTTCTTCTTCTTCGGATGGCGCTACAGTCCGGGGTGGACCTGGGCCTCAACCAACATGCCTCTCCAGCTAGCACGATCTCTTGCCAGCTGTCTCCAATTGCGCACTCCAAGATGGTTGAGGTCCTTTTCCACTTGTGTGTGCCATCTCAGTCTAGGACGTCCTCTGTTGCGTTGTCCCTGTGGTTCGGATTCGAAAACTCTTCGGGCCGGAGCAGTGCTGTCCATGCGCTCTACATGGCCTAGCCACCTTAAGCGTTATATTCGTAGACGCTTGACTAGGCTCATGCCGCCGTACAGCCCATACAGTTCGTGGTTGAATCTTCTCCTCCAGATGCCATCAACGCAAACAGGACCAAAAATCGCACGCAGAACTTTTCTCTCGAAGAGACCAATGGCTTCCTCATCCGCTTTTAGTAGCGTCCAGGTTTCTGCGCCGTAAAGCAGGACTGGGATGATCAAGGTGTTGTACAAAGACAATTTGGTCGTTCGGGAGAGGGCTTTATTACTCAACAGCGATTGGCAAGAGTGATTCTGCGCTTGATTTCGGTACTGATGTTGTTGTCCCTATTCACCGCGGAGCCGAGATAGACGAAGTCCTTGACTACCTCGAAGTGTCTGCTGCCCATAGTGACGCTCTGTCCGAGACGTCGATGTTCTGCGTCCTTTTTCGATGACAGCATATACTTCGTTTTGCCTTCGTTTACCACCAGTCCCACTTTAGCCGCTTCCGTTTCAATGCTAGCAAACGCCTCATTGACGGCTCGCTGAGTTCGTCTGATCACGTCAATGTCATCCGCATAAGCTAGCAATTGAACGGATTTGTGGAAGATCGTGCCTCTGGTGTTGACGTGTGAGTTCCGCACGATCCCCTTAAGGATGATGTTAAAGATGTCGCATGACAGCGCGTCGCCTTGTCTAAATCCTTTTTTGACATCGAAGGTCTCGGTGAGTTCGCTACCGACCTTGACGGAGCAGCGAGAGTTCTCCATCGTCATCCTACACAATCTGACGAGTTTGGTAGGGATGCCAAAACTAGACATGGCACTGTATAGCTCGTCTCTATGCACGCTGTGATACGCGGCCTTGAAATCGACAAATAGATGGTGGGTGTCGATTTGTACTTCTTGGGACTTCTCCAGGATCTGCCGCAGTGTGAAGATCTGGTCGATTGTGGACTTCCCTGGCCTGAAACCACACTGATAAGGACCTATCAGGTTGTTGAAGAACGGTTTCAGGCGCTCACACAGTACGGCAGAGAAAATCTTATATGCGATGTTAAGAAGACTGATCCCTCGGTAGTTGGCGCAGTCGAAAGGGTCTCCTTTCTTGTGGACCGGACAAACGATGCTGAGATTCCACTCGTCGGGGATGCTTTTCTCCGACCATATCTCACAGATGAGCTGGTGCATGCACCCAACCAGCTCATCCCCAGCCGCTTTGAACAGCTCTGCGGATAGTCCGTCCGCGCCAGCAGCTTTGTTCGATTTCAGTCTCGATATTGCTATCTTGACCTCGTCGAAGCTGGGGGGACGGAATTCTTGTCCATCGTCGTCCAAATTGAGTGGGACATTCTGCCTAACAGCGGAATTTGCGACGTCATCGCCGTTTAGGAGTCTGCAGAAATGATCCTTCCAGATTCTCAGCACCGACTGCGACTCTACCACTAGTTGTCCATTTTGATCCCGGCAGGCTTCTGTCCAAGGCTTATAACCACCGGATAACTGTTTTATCTTGTGGTAAAAATTTCGGACATCATTCCTGCCATAGCACCTCTCCATTTCCTCGACCGCGCGCTTCTCGTGCTCTTTCTTTTTTCTTCTGAGAAGCCGGTTCTCTTCCCTTCTTCTCTGTTTGTAGAGCTCACAAACAGCTCTCGTCGTTCGATGCAGCGTTGCCTTGTACGCTTCTTGTTTGGCTGCATGCGCCTGCCTACACTCGTCGTCAAACCATGGGTTCCTCTTAGGTGGTGGCGTAAAACCCAGCACATCAGTGGCGGCCTCTTTGATGGCTTCTTGACAACGTTTCCACTTGTCTTCTATTGTTTGTGCAGGCAGCGTCGAACTTTGAGATAGTTTCAGGGAGAATCGATCGGCAAAGGCTCTAGCGATCGGTTGCGATTGTAGCTTTCCGACATCAAACCGTCTTGGCTTGTCTCGACTCCGTTGCTCTCTCGATATCCGGGTTCTTACCTTGGCTACAACAAGGTGATGATCCGAGTCGATGTTTGCACCTCGGAAGGTTCGGACATCGAGAATATTAGAGGAGTGTCTGACGTCGATCACAACGTGATCAATCTGGTTGACGGTTGATTGATCAGGTGATCGCCAGGTACCTTTATGAATGTTAAGGTGTGGGAACCGCGTGCTGACCACAGAGAGATTTCGCCCCGAGGCGAAGTCAACTAGCCTGAGTCCGTTTCCGGAGGTGTTAGCGTGCAGGCTGTGTCTTCCGATGACTTTAGCAAAGACTTCTTCTCTTCCCAGCTGAGCGTTGAAATCTCCTAGAACTATCTTGGTGTCGTAGCTGGGGCATCGATCATATGTTCTTTCTAGGAGGTGATAGAAGTCCTCTTTACTGCTGTCATCTTTTTCCTCTGTCGGGGCATGGGCGCATATGAGGCTTATATTCCCGAATTTAGCCTTGATGCGGATTGTTATGAGGCGTTCGCTTATGTATTGGAAGCTTAAGACTTTTTGCCTAAGTCTGCCTCGAACAACAAAACCGCATCCAAATAAGCGTTTCCCTCTCTCCCTGTAGCAGTCGCCGTGGTATATGTCGCAGTTTCTCACTCTTCTCTTGCCCGGCCCATCCCACCGCATTTCCTGAATTGCGGTAATGTCTGCTTTATAGCAGTCCAGGGCCTCCGCAAGTTCATCGGCTGCACGTGGTCTGTTTAGGGACCTCACATTCCACGTGCATATCCGTAGAGCATTATCCTTTTTTCGTTTGCGTGGGTCGTCAACAGTGAATCCATCCATATCCGAGGCATTCGGTTGTTTCGTAACTGTTTACTTTTAATGTGGCCGGACAGTTACCCCGACGCACACCCCCAACCTGGAGGACCAGGCCCTTTTTTATACCTCTTGGGCGGAGGTCGCACTTATAGGTTTAGCAGGTTGAGTTCGGGTGAACAACAACCAGTACCCGATGGCTACCAACGTGGAGGTACAATAAGCACAATTGGTGTGTGGAAGACAGTTACAGCAACTGGGCATCGCCAGGTTGATACCAATCAGTGCCTGCCCTGTTCCCATATCACCCAGTCCATGCCCCCCATGGGCCTATTTTCGACATTAAGTGGAATAGAAATAAGACATAGGAACTTGCTTGATTGACATGGAAAGGACATTCGACACAGTGCGGCTAGGAGGTCTCTTCTTCAAGTAAGTCAGGCTCGGCATTCACAAAACGTTGCTATATATGATCAACAACAGGGCAACAGGTAGAAAGTTCGTTGGGAAAAATGGCAACTAAATTTCCACAACTGTGTTCCATATAAAAAATGGGTTGCAACAAGAGGCGGTGGGTTCGCAGATCTTTTTCACTTTATTCACATCTTATAGGTTCTATGCCTAAAAGAAAAGCGTTTGCCGACGATCTAATCGCGTACCTATCAGGTTCGAAGATAGAAGAAATAAATGGTTTGTTGCAGAGTGACTTCGATGCAATTCAACGACCTTAGCACGACTGGAAGCTGAAAATCAACTACCAGAAGTGTGAATATTTTCAGAACTCGGTTGTCCACAGGATCAAGGGACACGAAAATGATTTGGCGCAAGTTTGGCATTGTTGAACCATTTGGACGGCCGTTGACCGTAAAAAGTGTAGTAAGACATCTATGCATATGGTTGAACTATATGCATATACCTATGATATATGATGGTATCCATGTGGATACAGCTCTGACCAGTACTATCCTTTACAGAAGCCCTTTGTCCATCAAATCAATGAACATGAATAGGCGCAAGTTCGGCATTGTTGACCCACTGGAATGGCCTTTGATCTTGAAAAATGTAGTAAGATACCAAGCATCTGGTTGAACAAGTGTTAATATGGTGCTCCGTGTGGATACAGCTCTGGACAGAGCTAAGAATGCCTTCTCTATGGCAAGAGAACTGTTTTACAGGAGTGACCTTGACACCAGAGTGAAGATAATCTGCTACATGGTCGATCTGTGTGGAATGGAAAAGTTGAGGGTGTTCGAGAGGTAGTGCCTTCGGGCCTGTCTTCGTTTATATCGTACACCAGAATCTGATTACAAGAAATTCTATCCCAACGAGGTTCTGTACAACGAAGCAAACCTTATGAGGATAAATAATTTTATTATTAAGTTGATACAGAGGCACACTGCTCGAAGCATAACTTCAACTAAAAGCTTGATCTTTGGGGCTTGAATTGTACCATGAACGGGTGCGTCTTAATGAAAAAGTCAGGATAGTTGAGTCACTGGGTCACCTCACATAGGTTGTGTTAGACATTTTACAAGAAATAGAAAAAAAGAAACGGAAACTAGAAAAAAATGCACACAAAAAAAAAAAAAAAAAAAAAAATAGTAAAAAATCGAAAACCAAAACAAGCTTATGTTAAACATATATATAACACACACGCCCTGGAGCTCTCGTCCCTATAACTTTACGGGCATAGCCAATCTTTATATAAATAATTAAGTAGAGGTATGTTTTAGGTTTACTATTTGTACATAGTTATAAGTTTAAATTTAGTTTTTAGTTACTGTAGTTAGGTTACATAGTTATGTAAGTTAGGTTAAGAAACAGAACAACTCAGACATCCAGGTTTTTAAAAATTTTCTTCTAGGAAATTGGAAAACAATATGGATATAGATTTAAGCACTGAATTGAAAAATATAAGAAGCTGAAAGGCATAAAGAAAAAAAAACTAGATTAGCTTAAAGTACTCGTGAACAGTCAGTAAGTAAGAATTAAGGTCAGTAGATAATGTTGGTAAGCTAGCTTTAAGTATTTTTGTTTAGCATGTAAGAAGAAATAAATAAAGAAATAAAAGTGCATTGAAACAAACAACAACAAACAAAAACATACTACATGCAGTTAGAGATATTATCAAACAACACCAACTCGTCGCGTCTTTTTTTAATCTACGCTATTAAACTCTGAAACTCGATACCAATTAATTGAGTTTTTGAGTTTTTAACGCATTTTTATTAATACTTTCCAATTCGTTAACTTTGTTGCTGGACAAAAACTCTTAAGACTAGCTTAAATATCTGTTGTGAAAAATTAATCTTATATCTAACTTACTGACTCTAAACAAGTACTACAAGCTAATCTATGTTCGTATTTTTTCTTCTGTATTTTTATTAATTCTAAAGTCTAGTGTTTTTGTTTTTCGTTGCATAAGAAAATTAAAAAACTTGGAGGTTCCTTATATAATGTTTTGAACTTACTTGCTAACTTAACTTACTTATCCTAAATCAAACTTAAATATATTTTCAAATAATATATCTTACAACTAGGTAATCTAAACCTAACTATATCCGTAAGCAATACGGACGCGTGCACCAGGGAGTATATGCTCTTTATATGCTTGACATATATATCGTATACTCCGTGGTTCACCTTTTTTGTGCTGTTTTGTTTTGTTATTTTTTTTTGGATTTTGTGTTTTTTAATTTTTTTTATTTTTATTAATTTATTTATTTATTTTTTTTTATTATTATTTTTCTAATCTGCCTTATAGGTACCTTAAACTATGTAAGTTGGCCCTAATGAGTCAACTACCCTGGTCCTGTGTGAGAAGTTGGCGGCATCGAAGGCTGATTCTGATGCAGCCACCAGTTCTTTGTCAGAGACTGCTCTATCGCGGGCAGAGATCGCTCTACTGAACCGTGAGAGGCCCTCGTGGCTGCGAGCGACGTCCGGCTCTTATTGAAATCGCCTTTCCACTGTTCGGCGTGCGACATGGAAGATGATAGGGCAGCCTTCCCTATCTTGTATCAGGCCTTTTGTGTCCAAATAGAGGAACGCCTCAGGTGGGATAAAGCCGTTAAGACGCACCTTCTCATGGTACATTCCGTAGGGTAGTAAGCCCCAAAGATCAGACTGTTGGTTGACGTCATGGCTCGACCTATGTGACCCCGAATCAATTTATTAATAAAATTATCTATTCTGATCAGGTTTGCCTCATTGTACAAAACCTCGTTGGGATAGAATTTTTTGTACTGGGATTCGGGTGTACGATATAAACGGAGACAGGCCCGAAGACATTGTCTCTCGAACACCCTCATCTTTTCCATCTGGGAAAGACTCACGTTGAACTACACAGGACAACCATACACCATAATTGGTCGTATGAGAGCCATGTAGCAGATAACCTTTACTCTGGTATCAAGGTGGCTGCTGTACAGCCCCCTTGCCATAGCGAAGGCTTTCTTAGCGCTGGTCAAAACTGTTGCTGCATGGATACCGCCATACAGGAACTGGTCCAACCAAATGACAAGATATACCACACATTTAACAGTTAATGGCTGCCCCTGTGGGTCCAGTATGCTGAACTTTCGCAATATTGTTGAATCAAGTCGAAATCACGTTGCAGCAGGCCGTTTATGACCTCAATCTTTGCACCTGATCTGTACGCGATTAGATCATCGGCAAACGCAATTAAGTTTGGCATGGAACCTATAAGGTCACTAGTGAATATCGTGAATAGAATCGGCGAACTAACCGCCCCTTGTTGCAACCTATTTTTCACATCGAACTTCCTGCCTGTTATCATGTCATAGATCATATATAGCAACGATTTGTTCTTGCCAAGCCTGACCAACTTGAGGAAGAGTTCTTCTAACCATACGGTGTCGAACGCCTTTTAGATGTTAATCAGGCAGGCACCTGTGCACTGTGTCTTGTTTCTGTTCCATTGTATGTCGGAAACCAATTCGGACGCGGCATGAATTGTGTCGTGCCCCGCCCTAAAGCCAAATTGGTTTTCCGGAATAATTTGTTTTTGCTCGACCCAATCTTTCAGTGACTTGATGACTATTTTCTCAAAGACTTTGCTTGTGCACGGAAGAAGACTTATCGACCGAAGATTTGTCGGAATGGAGGTATCTTTGTCCCGTTTCGGGATGGGTTGTACCACTGCTGTCTTCCAATGCGCTGGGTAATATGCATTGCTCAACGCATTGTTAAACAAGGTTGTGTACACATCCACCGCCTCAAAGGGGAGATGGCGCAGAACAATATTCGGTATCCCATCAATTCCCAATGACTTCTTCTTCTTTAGTGAGTTGAAGATACCCTGGAATTCATCTCTCGAAATAAGGAAGGAATTACTTCCGTCATCGGCAATAACATTGTTTGCCAGTAAATCGTCATTGAATCTGGTAAAGCCAGGATTCTCGGATCGCCATTGACCTATATCATTCCGTAGATTAACGTGATTAAGCGAGGCTAAGTGTTCCAGGTCGTGGTTCGGACGACGCGACTCGTTGACCGTGTACACTTTCTGGAACACAGTACCAATTGCTTTGATCTTTTCCTGGGGATCCTCAACTACGAAGAAGTAGTTGTCAAGCACAGCCCCATCTGGATCGATGCCAACTGACGTCAGTAGGCTTGCGGTGTCTGTTGTTCTGTCCAGTCGAACGACTTGAATGTCGTTATGATCTTTCCTCCGGAAAATTTTATTTACTTGCGGGAACATGCTCGGATTAGTAGATCTTATAGCCCGAATCTTATTGCCCCAATGCAAGCTAACAGCTATACTGTAATTTTGGCGGATCGACTGCTGGAGTACTTTGATCTGCGACTTCAGCGAACGGACCTCCGCATTTTGAGGATCGGAAAACCGCCTGTATAGGAGTTTTAACCTTGACAGGAGTCTACTCTTTTGCATGTGAACTGCATCGATGGTAGCATTCCGATAGATGTCGCCATCATCGGTTTGCACCACTTTTGGGATTGTCCAGTCCGTTGTACGTTTAATGGCGTCGTCCATCCGTCTGAGGTACCCGTCAACCTCTTCGTTCGTAAGGTTTCTGTTCGTAGGAGGATTGATCACACTCGAATTTCTCTGGCAAGGGCTCTGGTGAAACGTGGCCAACGCGCCTTATTATAGTTATAAGGATACGATTGGACATATTCCTCCAGCTTTTCCAGCTCATTCGGAAGCTGTATAACCGCGGTGAGACCACAGTGGTCACTATCGTACTCGACCGTACTCGTTAAGTACCGTTAGTCGTCAAAAAGCATCACATAGAGATAAGACCCGCTTCTGGGAAAAGATGGTCTATTGGTTGCAAGCAAATCTAGCCTGAACTCGATATTGTTGTGATCCATCCAACCTAAGAGAGCGTTTCCTTTCATTTGGGGCACTGTTACCCCATTCACCGTGCTTAGCGTTCAAATCTCCGGCTAGAATATAATATTTTTTTTCCGAGCTTAAGCGAAGGCTTGTGAAAAGATCTTCGAGCTCAGAAAGGAAATTAGAGTTTTGAACATCTGCTGCATAGGCAGCAATCACAAACAACCTCTTTCCACCTTGGAGAGGGATGCGCGCGATGGCTGCCTCCAGCACACCAAATCTTAGTACTTCATTGCTATACACAACCTTATGACTTATGTTTTTTCTAATCAGGAGAGCCACCCCGCCACCTCGAGTGGATTGGGGTCGGTCTCTTTTAATAACGTGGTAGTTTTTATACCTGAGATTGCGCGTCTGGTTTAGCTTGGTTTCGCTAGCCATCAGCACATCAGGAATGTGGGTTTGCAGCAAATTGGAAAGCATTAGTTTTCGTTCGATCCTAATCAGCGAATTTACATTCACTGCTAGGATCTTAAGTGTTCTAGCCTCGCGTGAGCCCATTATATCTGCTCGCGTTGGTTCACAGGCAGCTGTAAGTAGAGGAAGTCTACTCGAGCCGACTGCGCAAGGAAGCTTGTGTGTAAGTCGACCATTTGTTCCTGCAAAGCGAGCATTTGTGTTTGCATCAACTGGATGGTGGATATAACATCACTTATTGAGGGTTCTGCCTCTGCTAGCCTGGTCACTGGGACTGGGGCCATCTTCGGCGCTATCTGTTGTTCTGATCCACTGCCTGACGCCACTTGGGCGTAGGAGATGTTCCGCGTAACAGTGGTAGCCAAAGCACGGGCCTCTGGCCTGGCTTCTACCTTCTTTGTGTTCCTTGCCAACTTCATTCTCTGTTGGAGTTCTTTGGCTCTTGGACATCCCCGATAAGCTGCTGCTGCTATTGGTTCTTCTTTTGTTGGTGCTGCTGTTGCTGATGTTGTTTTTGTTGCTGGTGTTGTTGCGCCACCTTGGATGTCTTGGTAGTCCTCCTGGCTGTACTTTGCTGTTGTTGTTTTTGTTGATGCTGTTGTAGATGCTGCAGGCGTTGTGCCACTTTGGAGGTTGACGCAAGTGGTTCATTTTCCTGCTATTGCTTCTGCCTCTGTGCTCTCAGCTGCTGTCTTTTTTGCTGCAGCTGTTGTAATTCTTTCTTCTGCTGCTCATTCTTTTTGGCTTTTTCAGCAGCTTTTCGGTCATCTGATTGAGCTCGAAGCTTCGATATGTAGGCCTCGAGTTTTGCCTGTTCTTCTTTTAAATGGAGGAGTTTTTGTTCCTCCTCCCTAATCTCTTCCGCCTCATCATCTGCATCGGAAGTGGCTATTACCTGAAAGGAGTTATCACTCCCTTTATATGCCCTCCGACTTGCATTTTAGCGCTTCCATTTCACTGTTTACTACATCTGCACTTTTCTGGGGCGATGTTTTTTTCGTCGCTCCCCTTCCTTTGCTGGAAGCCACCGCTTCCTCATCCGACCTTATTTTGGTTCGGCGTGGATTCGGCTGTGGTTGCATCGTCTTCCTCGTCTTCTTCATGCCGCTTCTGCTGCTTGCTGGGCTAGTGGCACGTTCACTATCGTCACTCGTTTGGTGACCTGATCTCCCACCAGCCAACGGTATCTTAAAGTCACCCGATTTGCTGAGCTCAGGTCGCTCGTCACTCTCCATTAGTTTTTTTACTCACACTTAGGTACCCGCGGGATATGAACCCTTCGATTCGCAGTTAATTACACTGCCACTAGGCTATTGCCCTTATTGAAATTCGGTATCAACGTACACACTAGAATCGCACTGACTGGATTTTCCGAAGTCGGTGCACGTCTATATGGTACGGAGGTCTACCAACGACTGACCAATTAATATATGAACTATTACTACATACAGTTCTTGTCTACCTCTCATCCCTCTCCTAAGTCCTCATCTTTCTTTTCCATATATATTTTCATAATTATAAGCAATCTTAAATGTCTTCTATTTTCTTGATGTATTACATCTTGTATTTAAGTTGTTGTTGTGGTTTTTTACTCTAAATCCGATAAAATAGACAGTTATCTCTGTTAAGAAAAAAAATCGAAATGATCTCGAAAATTGTATTTTAGTTAGTTGAAAAAATACCGAAATTAAGCCATCCCTCCCATTATGATTCTGTTATGCTGGCGTCAGTACTTACTAATGAGAAAATAAACTAGCCCATTTCTTGGAAATTGCTGAAATATGAAATCCTAATAAGTTCAATTTGGTGATCTACTCCATATACTCGTATATATTTGAATCATAGGATATACTCGTATATGTATGCAACAATGTTTTTTGTCGTTAGCAGACATTTTTAGACTTTTTTTTCAGTAAATAATATTTAACAAAGTTATTTTCCCAGCTTATATTTTATATTTATTGGAATCATTTTTCTAGGATTCTTAACAGATACATCAAAATATAAGACACGCGGAATCCGTAATACAACCACCACAAACATTACTGGTAATTTATATTGTCACCTTATGATAGTAAGAAGTGCCCATTCCTGTATTATTAAGTATCAGTAATTCGTTGACAGTAATGGTAGTGATCGCACACATGAGGTATGTTCAAAAAATAAGGTGAGATTCAAATTTCGCCAGTTTCGTACATTTGCTTATCAATTTTATTATTTTTATTTATTTTATTATTTGTTATGTCAGTCTATCTATTTATTTATTTTGATTGTGGATCAAAGTATTTGCATTCAATTTTATATAAAAAATGAAATCAAGTGTTTAAAAAACTTGAAACGTTAACAAGTTATGTTAACAAGCACAAGATTTTCTAAGAAGGTCGAAAAGATGTGAATGACGACGCTCAACATCATATCAACAACCAATGTAAATGTTGGGAATGTGAGGAACTATAAGAGGAGTTGTGCAATATGTCGGCATATCAACTGACTTTTCCCGAATGTTTGGCATGTGTATGTGTGTATGAAGAATGTATTATTTTGTTTTTAATAATACAATCCGTTTTGAACGAAATAACATTTTTTGTAGGTTAAATCATTTTCTTGTCGGACAACGCTATAGAAAAATGGGATAAAAACGGTTTCATAAGGAGGAATACAACCACTAAGCGAACTGCAGCTCAGGAGATGATTCTAGACAGACATTGTTGATCTCGCATATAATAGCATGATTTTAAAACATCATATCACCTTGTTCTAAGATATAACTAAAACTCTGTACCTTTTAATTAGCTACAGAAGCTACAAAAAATATTAAATTTAACTTAACTTTCATATGTAGATGTGAGGATGGGTGGAGAATATAAAGGAGTCTATAAAATAAGTGTGCTAAGTCTTAACTTTAAATAACAGAAATCGAAACATGGCATTAATTATTAAAGTTATTTCTTGAAACACTAGTTAGACAAATTGTTTTAATCGTGCTGCAGGTTTTTTGAATTAGCCGGAGATGAACTAAGCCTTATATCATCGACATAGATAGAAATTTCACAATTTCTACCACGCAGACAAGACAATAATGAGTGGACTTATGAAACTCCAGACGGTGAGTTGAATGGTTGATATGTTGGTACCTCTTAAATATCATATCTACGTTACAAGCCATCGCAATTAGTGCTTTACTTCTACGATAACAATAGAGCAATATATATGGTATTTTCTCGAATGGAAGAGATTACTCGAGAGACGAGAGGAATTACATATATGGTAGTATATCTTCCTTTAAGATACCAGTATATATTGCTAAGCATAAGCTTTTTTTCGAAAGGTTTTGTAATGCCAGAACATTTGCCTTGCAATAAATAGCATAAATTAGAAATTAAACATTTTCTGAAAGTGGCAACCAAAGTGTTTTTCTCAAATAAAAATAGAAATAGAATAGAAGAACGAGTTTAGAGAAATCATATCGGCGATAGAAATATTTAGAAGAGGCAGCGAGAAGAGAATTGACAAACATGCATCACTGCTGCTGCTACTGCTGGACCCTGAAACCCTTCTTCTAAACAGCTTCTTCTCTCGCTGCTCTTTTAACATCGGTAAAAAACTCACCGGTACTCAAGGTTTAAGACAAAGCGAGGCACTGTCATGTAACTTCATTAAAATCATTATTTGTAAAGATCCTGCGTAATTCCCATCTCAACATTTAAGGAACGATCTTCGAAAAGACAATTCAATTGCTAGCTTACCGATGACATTGATGTGATTGGGCGAACACAGCGAGCCGTCAATGAGGCGTTTACTGGCATTAGAGCGGAAGCGGCTATAATGGATCTAGCGGTAAATGAGGACAAAACAAAGTCTCCAAGTCACACTTGGCAACAGAAACTCCGAAATAGTAAAGAGGGACAAAAAATCAAAATCAGTCTTGCCGATCGCTATCTTTGGTCTTAAGTGATAATTAGGTACTAAAGATTTCGCATGTATTTTTTAGAAAAGAACCTGAGAACTTTGGTCCTGTTTGCGTCAATGACAGTTGAAAGAGAAAATTTAACGAAGAACTTTATGTAGCTGCGGATTTCTTGCTGTTGTTCGGGAGCATGCACTTAGTCACACTGAATTCTGGAGAGTCATGCCATCTCTGTGTGCTGTTGTGCTGTTGAGAGACCCAGAAGGCGAAGGAAGCCCTAAGCAAGGATGATGGAAGTCCCAATGAGAGTAAGATCCTAAAATTGACTCTCACTACAAATGCAGATACTTCGGTTCTTCCACCTATTCTTCACAATATAGTTTGTGGCCATTCGATTCGCAAACGTTTTCGTCTGGAAGACCGACGCCAAACTACCTTAAGAGGTATGAAGCCTAGTCGCTCCGTCGTTTTGGAGCCGTCTGAGAAAATCTGGCCAGAGTCAGCCCAGAAAGTTTGTTCCACTTAACGGTCGATGCATAGGAAAGAAGATGTCTTGTTATTGCCGTGCAGATTCATACACATCTTTTTGGCGACGGCTTTTCGACGCGCATCATACATTGCCCATAAAAGAAACATGAGTGTTCTAAAATCAGACCACATAATTGTAAAAGTTGCCCTAGTGTGTTCTTGATACTAACTACTAACGTTTAAATTGGAATAGTACATCAGTTAGAATTATTGGATTGCGAGACAATAGGACATCTTCTCATTTGAACTTTCCATTCAATATGGTAGCTTCGATGATATTAGCCATAATTTTTTTTACTAGGCTTTCCTGGTACCTTTGCAAAGTCATGGCCGATTAATGTTTCGAAGCAAAATGATAAGCATACCAATTTTCATTGCTAGAACGGGCGTATGGCAGGTAAGTGAGGTGCATTCAGAAACTCAGTTAGATAGTTAACAACTTCGTCTTGATTTATCACAGTATCAATGGATTTATTTGTTTTCGCCTTTCCGGGCATTTAACTTTAAATGGTGATGGAGTTTACATCGTTGTATTATCTCGTCTGCATTTGATGTGAATGTGCAGAAGTTTTGTGACAATCAGATACATTGTGTGGCTTTATCAATGGTCATTTTACCATTTCCAAAATCGAAAATGTTTGGCGTATCTATCATATTGCAATTTTATACGCATATTGTTTCTGCTTTTACCAACTGCATAGTCGTAGTTGGTTGCTTAATGTCTGTGATTGTTTTGAGCGATTCTGGGTTGATGTGACCAATGCTTGTGGGCTTAGAGCAAATCTCTTTGCTGTGTACGTTCACCTCTCCCGCTATAAACCAGATCTCTTGGTAGAGGAGACGGATTTGATCCTATTTGGATATAGCCTAAGGTCTTTTCCCACATCGCGGTCACGATTTTTACGTGCGTAGTGTTGTTGCTTTCCAATTTTAACCACAATACGACCACTGCTCCAATTTTGTTCCAACCCTGTCCTTATTTACTGCTCTATTTACAGTAGTGCAAACCTGGATAGCAAGGTATGTCGAAATCTTTGCTGAGGAAAACAATTTGTTCCAACACAGATACCTGATATTGCGAAGCATACCGCCAACACCTTGGACCTATTTCTTACATCTCATCCTGAGAAATACTCAGTCGCCTTTAGGCTCGTCAGATCACAGTGTCGTATCAGCCAATTTTCAATACTCGTCCCAATCAGTTAGACAACAAATCCGTAAAAGAAAATCCGTAAAGTTTGGCTCTACGAGAAAACCAACTGGAGCGGCCCAAGCTACTTTTTTAGGAATTTTAACTAGTCACTATGCTTCGTAGATAGTGACGTGGATGCCGCAGCTGATATAATTACAAAAATAATTTGTTCGGCTATGAAATCCTTCATTCCTCACAGAGTGAAAAGTATCAAACTTAAGACAAATGCGTGATATGACTAGAGCTGCAAAAAGGCTGTCAGGTTGAGAGAAATAAGCTTCCGGCATTTCAAAGGAAAACCGGAAGGAATTCAAAAGGGCCCGAAATGATTGCAATGCTTTCATAAGACGTGTTAAATCCTCCTATGATTAAAAGTTAAGGCAAAAAGTGCTGCAGTGTCTTAAAGGCAGCAAAAACTTTTGGTCATTCTTTGAAAACGTAAAGAATTCCGCCTGGTCTTCAATTCCAGCTGTCAGCTCTTTGGATAAAGCAAATCTATTTTCTGTACACTTTGCAGCCAGCTCAACGCTTCCAGATTGTGCTTTGTCTGCGCCTGTACTCGACAGCTTAAATTTTTTCATGGGACAAGTCCATTTTCGCACTCGTACAGTTGCAAGAGTACTTACAGATCTAAACATGCACAAATTCGCTGGTCCGGATAGTATCCCCACGTTCTTCTAAAGAGGTTTTCTTCTAAGCTGGCAAAACCACTGCGTAGGCTGTTTCATTTGTCCTACTCTGTAGGGCTCTTTCTGAGTAAGTGGAAAACAACATTTGTCCAACCCGTCCCTAAAAATGGAGAATCAGCATCACTCACCTCCTACCGGCACATAGCCAAAAAATGGAACCAATCTTCGAACAACCTAGGAGAAAGGAAGATCGTTGCGCTTTCTATTTCAAAAGCATTTGACAAATGCTTCACTGATGTCAGTATCCTTAGCTTTTCATATTCGTTTCACGGCTCTTGACCCCACCTTTTCGGGCATAGACTTGGAACGGCAACGTATGTTTAGCTTATTAAATTCCGATCTTGACAGCGTAATTGTCTGGGGTATAAAAAATATATTGAAATTTAATGTTTACAAGACTCAGTGTTGTCTATTGTCACTTAAACGATCTCAATATAACCAGTCATTATGTATGAATGGCTCCTGCGTTGTTGAAACTGATCGACTTCCCATTATCGGTATATGTATCAACTCAACACTAAGTTGGAACGAGCATA
Source organism: Eristalinus aeneus (assembly GCA_955652365.1). Taxonomy (NCBI): domain Eukaryota; kingdom Metazoa; phylum Arthropoda; class Insecta; order Diptera; family Syrphidae; genus Eristalinus; species Eristalinus aeneus. The sequence goes on from OY019130.1 coordinate 41,571,097, forward strand.
TATTAGGGATCGCCAAAAATGTAGTAAAATGTCTAAGTTTCCTCTGAATGGCAACAATGTATGAGGCGTAAATCCACCCAAAGCTGAAGTAAAACGCTCCTATCTGGTTTGGTGCCCACGTATATTGATAAGGAGTAATCGCAAGTAAAAACTTTCTGCAGTGTTTGGATAGCACAGTGTATAGACGGCCTAGTGTGTAATTTACAAATTAGAATGTCCTTGAACTGCTTGACCTTATTTCCGATGCTAAAACTATTTACTGACGCGGTCCATGTAAAATATGTCAGTACTTAAGAGTAAAGCAAAATTTTCACAAACGTACTTTCCGTACATAATGCAAAAAACGCAGTTAAACTTGTCGACGGCGGTGAAATAGCAGCTGCTTTTGAACGTTCTAATGTG